>CAIGRR010204625.1:0-14135 GCA_903798365.1 Fraxinus sp. 1973-6204 | reverse complement strand
TAATCACATTGTCAGATAAATGCAGAAATATGATACTCCAAGCAATCTCAACTTGTTCAGTCCTTTTAGTTTGAGTGGTTTCCACACACCAAGATTCATTTAAAGCTTTAGCACATTTTTGTTGCATTAGTAATGCCTTCATCTTTTTACTCCAGAGACTGAAGTCTCTTTTAGCATTCCATATTTCGATATCAATTTTAGTACTTGCCATAATGTGTATACAAAAAAAATGCACACAGAAGTAACAAGTATGGTGAAAGCATAAACGAATGTATGCACAACAAGGAACACACCAAGTGTTAAAGTGCAGATAATATTCACACAGAAGCACTTATGTACGTAATCAAAGTAAACAAGTTATCTCAGGTAAGAAGTCACAATGTCTAATAATTCGAACAATAGAATTAGAGGGTAATCTTGAAGAAATCGTTAAACCTTGTCCCCTCAGATTCTAGGGTTTCAGAAATATGGTACTCCAAGCAATTGCAACTTGTTAAGTCCTTTTAGTTTGAGTGGTTTCCACACCCCAAGATTCATCTGAGGTTTTAGCACATTTTTGTTGCATTAGTAATGCCTTCATCTTTTTACTCCAGAGACTGAAGTCTCCTTTAACATTCCATATTTCGATATCAATTTTAGTACTTACCATAATGTGTATACAGAAAAATGCACACAGAAGTAACAAGTATGGTGAAAGCATAAACGAATGCATGCACAACAAGGAACACACCAAGTGTTAAAGTGCAGATAACATTTACACAGAAGTACTTATGTACATAATCGGAGTAAACAAGTTGTCTCATGTAACAAGTCACAATGTCTAATAATTCGAATAACAGAATTAGAGAGTAATCTTGAAGAAACTGTTAAACCTTGTCCCCTCAGATTCTAGGGTTATCACATAAAACCCTAGACAAAGGAATATCATGGTGGGTTTCAACGAAGAAGGCTAAAGTATCTAATAAATTCGAAAAATAGCAACCAAGATAGGGTTTAAAACTCGTTACCAAACACGTCTCAGTGCAACAGTGTAAAATAGCGAAATTCAAAACTATTTTACTTCCACCAAAATCGAAGATCAGGCTCCAATAATGCAGATCTATAAAGATCAGTAACCAGATCGTCAAGAATGCCAGAAAATATTTAGATCGAAGGCTTCCAAAACCAGATCAGATGCTCTGATACCACTGTAGAAGTTTTACAGTCCCAGAAATTACCAAGAACAACAAAATAACAAATGAACACAAGTATTTTTCGCCCGTAGACCCAGATGTTCACCAATAATTTGGCTACTNACTGTAGAAGTTTTACAGTCCCAGAAATTACCAAGAACAACAAAATAACAAATGAACACAAGTATTTTTCGCCCGTAGACCCAGATGTTCACCAATAATTTGGCTACTCACCCGTTGAGCATTCACCTTAGTGAATAACGCTCTAATCCACTAGAATAGAACAAAGTTCATCAAGTACAATAATTAGAGATCTAAGAATCACTCGAAATAACCCTCACCCTAATCTCTCATTCTCTCTCTCTTTTACAGATTACACCAAATAACCAACCGTACTTCAGCTCACCAAGAACCAGAAGAAACGTAGACAAAAATACTGTAATCAACCCTAGATATCACCAAGATTATCTACCCTAAAGATTACAGATTGAAAACCAAAAGTTTTCATTAGAGAGAGAAATACAGAAAGTCTCGAAAGAGAGAAAACCTAGAAGAGAGAATGAATCGTCTCCAACAATAGAAGAGTCTGGAGACTTATAGATCCATCGTGCATCCAACGGTTGTGCCAGCACCATGTGTCATAATCTCAGCTGCTTTCTCAAGCCAAAAAATGTGTTTAAGTGAAATGAGAGAAACAACAGTGATGGGCTACCCGGGTCACACTCATCAAAGGCTAATGGGCTTAGTCAATTGGGCTGGATAAGAAAATGTTAAGCAAACTTTCAACAGATTTCATGTAAATGAACTAATTAAACCTTTCGATACTAAACGTGTTATGTTTCAAACCACGCGATGTCCATCAAATGTGTACCATTTCAACTTCTTTCATGGCAAATAAGGCTCTAGTCTCTCTGTTGACGATAACAATTGGATAGGTTATGCTCCTGGATAAAATCTTGGAACAAGGAAATTTAATATATATGCATACCTGTTTGAAGATACATATACACCACCACGACTTATGTATTCTTTCACAAAAAAACTCTGCCACTAGTAACAATGTTAATATATCACCTATATATGATGTGTGTGTGTGTGTGACAATATGTACTTGATGTAGTACACATATATGTTTTCATATTACATGTTTTTCATTTAAAAAGTTTGCACCACGTCTTTCAATATTTCTTCAAATGTTTGTGCACAGGAATGTAAATTCCACATTCACGCCGGCAACAAATTCAATGGAAGCATAAATGTGTTTTATAGATATGATGTAATCTCAAATCTGAATCCCAAGCTAAATGCCTGGTAGAAGGACTTATATTAAGGTATCATGCTTTGGTCATTATGTAGACATTAGTGACATACGTCTCCAACACTAGTTCATCCATAAAATGCTTCTTGTGGAAGTGAAATAGCCAACACAAGATGAAATGTGGAGATACATTACTATGTTAGTCTCGTTTCTACCAATTGGAGATATGCAAATAAAAGTCTTACATCAGGATGGAGTTGAGTTTATGAGATTAATTACAATAGCTGGTATAAAGATCATTAATCACACTGTTGTTGCACATTTTTTGTATTGTAAAATTGAATTATTTTGGAAAGAAATGCAATTAAAACTCGAAATTTTTCTAATTTATTTGTATGTTACATCAGTGTATTATCACAAACTTTTGGTTGTTTGTCCACATAGATTTTTTTTTTCATTTCATTTTAACATGGAAATAAAAAGTTCCCATTTGTCGTTTGAGACATTTTATGGATATATGTCAGTTCCCACTTATCCTATTTATATTATTAGATGTGAATTTTCAAATTTTGTTCATGTTCTTGTTAATTTCAGTTATCTATTATTTTTTTATTTTCCTGAAATTACATATGAATCATTGGTAACAATTACATATTTACAAAATACTAGTGGAAAAAAAAATACTTGTTCATTTTTACATGGAATTCATTCTTCCATGCATCTACCCCCACTATAGTATCCCATGACGATATAAAATATTCTATAACAAATGTTATATATATCAGGTTCTACATCATCCGTTTTTTTATTCAAGTACATGCAACAAACTAATGCATGTGTATCGATTCAAATAAAAAAATTTAGTTCAATACATGTGAAAAATATTGGGTAAGCATGTAACAGCATAAGGCATGCATATACATCACAACAATGCAGCATTCTGAGTCGCATAAGCATGTTACAGCATAAGGCATATACATCGTAACATCTATACGTAGTGCATACGGTGTGATACGAGGGTCCTCCATTTTCATCTCCAAGTAGAAAAGTAGGGATTTATCATTTGAAATCCTAACCAGAGCCATGTTTCCAACTACATCATTCTCTATTTTCGGATCAACCATCCTCACATACATCCTTAATTCAATTGATAGCGCTGCAACAAGCTCCACAAACTTGCAACCAAAAGGCATGAGTAGACCAAAGGTATCTGTATTGTATGTTATGAACACGTTCATAGATTCCATACCTAAAACCCAACAAGTTGGATATCATAACAAAATAACATACATGATAGTTAGGCGAATCTGTAAACCAATCCACCCAAATTTATGAAATCAGTTATATATACACTTGTACAATTTCATGATCATGGAAAATGGAAAGAAGTTCCATATTACAAAGTCTATATAGGTAACTCAACAAACTAACAATCCCAATTAATCGATTTAAGGAGATGAACAAATTAAAAGACACACCATTCAAAAAAACATAATTTTTTCATATCAAATGCAAGAATCGCATAAGACATTATATACAGTCTTACACAGCATTAATGAAAGAAGAATTATTAATAAGAAAATGACATATGTGAAATTTCATGAATTCGACCAATCAAAAGTTCGTACGGTTGATTATCAACAAAATATTTTCAAAAATTTATCAATAATTCACATGAGAAGATTAAGCACGTGATGATGCCAATTTTGATGACTTTTATTTTTTTACTTACAGATGAATATTGTATGGTAATTACAAACTATACGTTCATTTTAGACAAAAAACAAACTGGTTTTCAAATCCACAACTTACTACCACCTTCACTACTGGCACCATCTCTACCCTCCACCACCTACAATCCCTAGAATCTTAGTTGCTCGGAGAAACTGCACCATCTAGAACGAAAACTTCTCTCTTTCACACAGACACACATAAATTATAGAGGTTCCTATTGAGACTACTAGAAGAAATTGATGTGGAAGTGAGATGTTGAGTTAGTTAGATGAGTTGATTTTAGTTACTATACAGCTCTAAACAACTGTATTTTTTTCCATTTCTATTTAAGGACCACCTGATGTACAATTCAAATATATAATTTTAATAATATATAAAATCTTTTCTATTCATTTTTCTTTCTGTATTCTCTCAGAGTTAGGCTCTTG
The DNA here is from genome assembly GCA_903798365.1 of Fraxinus sp. 1973-6204. NCBI lineage: Eukaryota > Viridiplantae > Streptophyta > Magnoliopsida > Lamiales > Oleaceae > Fraxinus > Fraxinus sp. 1973-6204. Next base: position 9,543 of record CAIGRR010204625.1, on the reverse strand, counting down.
CACTTGCTAGCTTAATCTCAAGATGGTATTAGAGCATAATGATGCTTCCGCTTCAGCTCTGAGTCGTTAATTCTTGAACCTCATGTTTCGATTCATGCATCTAAATCTGCAGCAAGAACAGAGGTTCTCAGTCCATTTTTTTACATCATGGAGATAGTCCAAGTGCTTTAATTGTTTCTCAGCAGCTGAACGAAGACAACTATGCCTCATGGAGTAGATCCGTTGAAATGTCTCTAAGTGCCAAAAAAAGCTATGTTTCATTGACGGATCTCTGAGCGAACCTGATGAAGGTGATTTGGTCTATCCAGCTTGGAAGAGGTGCAATCATATGGTTATTTCATGGCTTTTAAACTCCATTTCTAAAGAAATTGCTGTCAATGTCCTTTATATTGACACTGCTGCTGGTATTTGGTCTGATCTTAAAGAGAGGTTTCACAAAGTAATGGATCTCGTATCTTTCAATTAAGGAAGGCAATCGCCTCTTTAACACAAGATCAGTGTTCAGTAAGTGCCTATTTCACTAAACTGAAGACACTTTGGGATGAACTTGAGTGCTATAGACCGTTTCAGCTTCCTTGGTGAAATTTCAACACGAGGAATATGTCATACAGTTCCTAATGGGGCTGAATGAGAGTTACTCTCAAATTCGAGGTTAGACACTATTGATTGATCCATTACCAGCAATTAACAAAGTCTTCTCTCTAGTTGTACAAGAGAAGAAGCAAAGAGAAATTGCTGCTGGAATCACACATAACCTAGATTCTATTGCTATGGTTGCTAAGAATTTCAATAAAAATCAAACTGCTATTGGAGAAAGGAACAACTATACTGGACAGAACAATAAGAAGGAGCGTCCTCAGTGTAGCCACTATGGTCTTCTTGGCCACAAAATTGACAAATGCTACCAAGTGCACGGATATCCACAAGATAGAGTTCAAAAACTTGAACAAGAATCATATAGTTCATGGAGTTGCAAATCAAGTGGAATCCACTCATGATGTTACTACTAATCTTGTACAATTCTCCCTCACTAAGAATCGGTATCAACAGCTGCTGGCTTTGATTCAATGTACTGATGAAATGCATTTGCCATTCACAGGTACCCGTACTATTAATCTTCAGAATCCATGCACCTTTGGTTCACAGGAGCATGCCTTAGCAAATTTGGTAGGTATATCGTGTTATTTGCCCCCACATTGCATCAGTATTTAGTCAATGTTTTTCATTTAAGCTGTCATCTAAGTCATATGAAGGTCCAGAAACTTTAAGTGTAAATTATGAATGGATTTTAGACACCGGTGCTACAGATCATATGGTGTGTTCAGTCCATTTACTCACTGAAATCATAGCTTCAGTATCTCATTTTGTTAAGCTTCCAAATGGTACTTTAGTAGAGGTTACACATGTTGGTTCAGTTAGGCTTACAAACTTTATTGTTCTGAAGAATGTTCTGTATGTGCCGTCTTTTGCATTCAATCTCATTTCAGTTAGTTACTTGCTTAAAACAATCAGATGTGCTCTTATCTTATTGTCTGGTCTACCTATGCTCATGGATGACAATTGGTCTGGCTAAAGAGAGAAATGGCATGTTCTATATGCTGAATATCACCTCCAGTCCACCCAAACACTTTTTTAATTTTGTAACATCCATATTTTCTGATTTGTGGCATTCTAGGTTAGGTCATCCATCTTTGCAGCGCCTACAAATGCTACAATCTATCATTTTAGATTTGAATGTAAACAATATACATCAGTGTGATGTTTGTCCTATGGCTAAATTGCGCAGATTACCCTATGTTTCTAGTGAAATAAAAAGTTCTGCTCCATTTGATCTAATACACGCTGATCTATGGGGTCATTCTCTACTACTGCTATTGATGGTTCAAAATATTTTCTAACTCTTGTTGATGACTCGATGTACATGGACTTGGTTGCTAAATTCTAAGAGTCAAACACAATCTATCATTCTAGCTTTCTTCACTTTAATTAAGGCACAATTTAACCTCAAGATAAAGTGTATTTTCAGATAATGGTTCAAAATTTCACCTTAGTGATTTTTTTTTCATCTAAATGTGCTATACATCAAAAGACTTGTGTTGAATCACCTCAACAAAATGGAGTAATCGAAAGAAAGAATCAACATCTATTAAATGTTGATAGAACCATTCGTTTTCAAGCTAATTTACCTCTTAGTTTCTGGGGTGAATGTATACAAACTACCACTTACATAATCAATAAATTTCCCATTCCTTTACTTCATGGAAAATCCCCCTTTGAAGCCCTTTTCTCTCACAAACCAGATTGCACTCATTTCAGGATTTTTGGCTACTTATGTTTTGCTTACACACTCACTAGAAATTGATCAAAATTTAATTCTAGAGCAACTAAATATATCTTCCTTGGCTATCCATATTCTATCAAAGGCTATAAACTCCTAGATCTTCAAACTCGGACCGTCTTCATTTCAAGAAATGTTATATTCTATGAAAATGTCTTTCCATATAAACAACTTCCTTTGAATCATAATGATCTATTTGTTTTACCTAATCCAATTCCAGAGTCTTCCTTTCCCATTTTTCCTTCCCATGTGCCTCATATATCTGAAAATGTTTTACCAAATACTTTACCAGATCACCAAGATACCCCCATCCTTCTACCAGAAAACCATACACCTTCACAGGACAAAAATCCTCTTCTGAGAAGATCCACAAGAATTAAACAAGCTCCTTCTTATCTTCAGCACTATCATTGTCATTTGGCTCAAGACTCTCTTACCAGATCTGATCAGTCCACAAGACAGGTCCCTTCAAGCTTGAACTCCAACTATGACATCCAAAATTATCTTGCTTATGATAGGCTTTCATCTTCCCATCAAGCATATGCTCTTAATATCACAAATATGACTGAGCCTCAGTCCTTTGATCAAGCTGTCAAGGATCCTAACTGGTGTGATGCAATGACTAAGAAAATTAAGGCACTTGAGGATAATAACACATGGAAAATCATTTGTTTACCTCAAGGAAAGATTCTCATTGACTGTAAATGGGTGTTTAAAGTGAATTTGAAAGCTAATGAGTCTTTGGAAAGTATAAAGCCAAATTAGTCGCTAAGGGCTATACTCAAAAAGAAGGTTTTGATTATCTCGAAACTTTTTCTCCTGTGGCGAAACTTACTTCTGTGAGAGTTCTTTTGGTTGTAGCTGCTGCTAAGGATTGGAATCTCTTGCAATTGGATGTCAACAACGCCTTTTTACATGGTGATCTAAATGAGGAAATATACATGAGAATTCCTCTTAGTCTTGATAGCAAAGGGGGCTTGAAATATACAGTGTGCTGGCTCAATAAGTCTTTATACGGCTTAAAATAGGCTTCTAGACAATGGTTCACTAAGTTCTCGGATTTTCTATTACAAAAAGGTTTTGCACAGTCCAAATCTGATTATAAGCTTTTTACCAGGATTAGGAATGGCTCATTTGTTGCTCTTCTAGTATATGTTGATGATATTGTCTTGACAGGAAATAATTCACAAGGCATGGATGATTTGAAGGTTTCTCTTGATAGACAATTCAAGATAAAGGATCTAGGAACATTAAAATATTTCCTAGGACTAGATATGGCTCGGTCTAAGAAAGGAATTTCTTTGTGTCAAAGAAAATTTTCCATAAACATTTTAAAAGATGCTGGATTTAGTGGTGCTAAACAAGTAAACACACCAATGGAGCATAATGTTTAACTGGACAGAGAGAGTGGAGAATTATTGGAGGATACATCACTCTACAGGAAGCTGGTGGGATGATTACTCTACTTAACCATTACTAGGCTCATTTTGAGTTATGTGGTTCAAGTGTTGAGTCAGTTTATGAATCAACCAAGGGAACCTCATTTGGGTGCAGCTTATAAGGCACTAATATATATTAAGAGCATGCAGGACAAGGGATTTTCTTCCCTAAAGATAATGACTTATGGTTGAAGATTTTTTCAGATCTAGATTGGGCCAGTTGCCCTGATTCAAGGAGGTCTATAACTGGATGTTGCACTTTTCTAGGAAATGCTTTAATATCCTGGAAATCTAAGAAGCAAAGTACAGTCTCTAGATCTTCAACAGAAACTGAATACCGTGCAATAGCATCTGCTACATGCAAAGTACAATGGCTTTTATACCTACTATTTGACTTGGGGATCAAACATGAGAAGCCTAAATTATTATATTGTGATAATCAAGATGTATTACACATTGCCGTCAATCCTGTATTTCATTAAGAACAAAACATATCGAACTAGATTGTCATGTAGTAAGGGACAAGATTAAAGCTGGAGTTTTAAACACTATGCATATATCGTCAAATAATCAACTAGTAGATATTATGATAAAACCAGTAGCAACATCTCTGTTTCATTCTGTATTGTACAAGATGAATGTGTACAACATATACACTCCATCTTGAAGGGGGCTATTGAGACTACCAGAATAAACTGCTAGAAGAAGCTAACGTGGAAGTCAGTGTAGAATTAGTTAGGTAAGCTTTTTTTAGTTAGTATACAGATGTAAACAACTATATTTTTTTCATTTCTATTTAAGGACAACCTGATGTGCAATTCAAATATATAAATTCAATAATACATAAAATCTTTTCTATTCATATTTCTTTCTATATTCTCTCAGAGTAGACTCTTGTACTTGCTAGCTTAATCTCAAGAGTTCACCCATTCACTCAACCTAACAAATTTTCCAAACCCGTCGCCAACAAACCTAGAACTATACCAATTTATCAACTACACCAACACAAGTTGGATAGAGTCAATTTGCAGTGCGCAGGTGATATTGTGCCTTTAGATTTGTAGCCACAAATCAAGCAGTGGGATGTCAGAGTGGAGTTGCTATGATGGACGACTACGAGCGATCACAAAAAGTAAGGCGATAGGGTAATTGCAATCGAATTTCAGTGTGCAGGTGATCTTGAAGCCTCAAATCTAAAACTACAAATCGAGCAGTGGCAGGTCAGGTGGAGTCACGAGGTAGGTAACTACGATAAACAACGACGAATGAGGCAGTAGGGTTGATGATCTAATTATTGTGTATAGGTGATCTCGATGCCTCTAGATCAACAGCCACAAATCGAGTAATGGATAGGTTAGGATGGAGTCATGATGGCGAGCGACTACAAGCGACAGTGACGAGAGAGGTGGTGGGGTTTTGGTAATCAATGATTGACTATTTGACTTCATAGAGAGATTATATAGTCATTTCCTTTTAAACTGACATCCTAAAGTTCAATTTACACTTCAGAATTTCACTTCTATCTTGCAATGTAATAGATAGAATACCTTACTCACTAAAGAAATGACAAGGAAATAACGTAAAGTTCATTATGTTCAAACTATAAATCCTTCAAACAAGAGCAACAATCACTCGCAAGGCCACGACAAGAGAGACGAGGTTGGGGTTCCTCTTCTTTTCATCTTGTTCGGACAGAGGAAGAAAGGACAACATTTTCTGAATTCTAATTTCGGGTTTTTGTTTTAGTTTTAATTAAGAAATGGTGTTTTAACTGACTAAATTTTTTCCAAAAAAAAAAAACTTGATGGTCGGTTTGATTTTGCAATATGGGTTGACTCATCAACTCGTTAACCAAACTGATCCAACACATTATATTTATTAATTATCCCACCTAAAACCGAATAATACTCTCAAACCAATCGAATTGGCTCAGATTTATCGAGTTGGGGTTGCATAGTCTAGACCGACAAGTGGAAGAAAAGAATATAGTCTACATACAACAATGTCAAAATTTATCTAAAGAAAACAATTAATAGTAGTAGGTGTAGGGACAGATTGGGAGGCTGGACCTGGACGGACAGATTGGGGGGCTGGACCCGGTCCCGGTCCAGGTCCAGCCAAAATCCAAGTTACTACTTATACTATTATTTTTTTGTACAAGCCCACTTAACAAAATTCAGTCCATTACCCAAAAGTCCAATTCAATTTATTTATAACCCAACCCAAATATCATTATATAATTTATATCAAATTTTCATTCAAAGAGCAGCCGAGTGCCGATTCATTCAACCCCAAAATTGAATTGAAATTGCAATTCCCACATGTTGATTTTCTTTCTTGCTCGTTTAGTAATTTATATTTGATATTTTCTCAAGTTGAATCCGACCGTCCCTGATTTTTTCTTCTTGGTTTTGTTCATCAGGTATCCGGTATTATCGAATTCTTTTAATTATCTTAGTTGATTATTTCATTGTTTGAGAGTTTCTGATGGCTATGTGATACGAGCAGGAGGTCAATGAGTTGCGGAAAGGCTTTGAGTGTTCAATAGGCGAGATTGCATGCTTGATTTTTGCTTCCAGTTCCGGTATGCTTTCTTTCTCTTTCTCCCTCGCGGACTCGCAGTTGTCGATTTTTGCTTCCAGCTTTCGTATATTGTTTTTGATTTTGTGAGAAACATTTAACTTGCTGTAATTGGAATATTGGATAATGGTATGGTGCATCTTTTATATGGTATATAAGATTAAAAATAGGATCTTTGGGTGATTGGGTGTGTTTTGTATAAATTCTATTATTGTGGGTAGGATACAATATAATTTTGCTTCTCTGATAAATGGATTTCTGATAATTCGTTATTGAAGATATTTGTACATGTATAGATTTGTTTCCCTTATGTTTGCACATTGTAGCCTTAATGATTTATATTATGCTATTAGGGAGCCAAAATAGCTTTTAACATACACATATGTAATAGCTTTTAACAATCAAACTCGTTATATGAGTGACTGTTGTAATGCCCCCGAAAATTTTTATAGAATAGAATTTAAATTTTGTGTGCTATATCTTGATGTTTTGAAAGTTATGGACTAAAATGATATATAGCAATTTCAATTTTATTTGGGTCATATATTTAGATTTTTGACCGAGTATGATAAGTATATGAATATTAGGTTCGTTGGATAGGTCGTAATTAATTATGCACTTTAGGCTCGAGAAAACGTTAATTTGGATTAACGGAGCCCAAATTATCGAAGTCGAAAGATTTAGCCTTAAGTTATATTTTATATTAAATGAATTTAAATATTACGAGTGTGACATATGTAAGATATTAATTTGTTTAAGGTTTTGTTTTATAGTTCAAGTGTGGGAGTTTGTTGAAATGGTTAAGTAGTAGTTTTTATTATTATCCTTATATTTTATTGAAAAATCTCCTAGCTTTCCAAGTGTCCCACTAGGAAAGTAGTTAAGATATGTCATATTCATGATAGAGACATGTGCATGCAACCTACCATTTTCTACACCCTCATCCCACACGTTTCCCCAACAAGGCACCAACTCTTGTATAATTACTTACGTATATAGTACTTCACACGATAGAATAAACACCAAAAACATATATACAAGCACGGCACAAGAACAGAGGTAGAAAAAGGAATTGTTGGAGCATGATTTTTTTGTTGTCTTCCAAAAGTAAAGCAAGTTTAACAAGGTAGGAAAAGAGGGGTATTTGATTTATCCCGTTTAACTCTTCTTGTTCATATTGATGAATTTTATACTTATGAAAGTNGTAAAGCAAGTTTAACAAGGTAGGAAAAGAGGTGCAGTTATTTATCCCGTTTAAATTATTTTCCTTTCATGTTGATGAAATTTTATACTTATGAAAGTTAAAGATATGATATGATATGATATTTTATGATATGATGTTATGGTCATTCCGGTAAAAATGATATGAGCTCTTACCGGTTTCTAAAGATATGATGACGGTATGAATTTTCTTGATTCATGATTTAAATATTTTATTCGGGATTGCACAATATTTTTAAGTTCCTACTGAATATTCTCATGTACTCACCATTTTCCCTACTCCTCACAGGTTACTGAGTATTTTTAACTTTCATAAGTAACAATGCAAATTTTTATTTTATTCCATCATCAACTTTAGTCTTATTATTATATGTTTCTTTCATTTAAATTTTTGAAATACTATTTATTTGGTTATAAAGTTTAAGTTTGTGTTAGATTATTTTGGTAAAACCAGTATTTTATTATTTATCCAATAATTGTTTTAGCATTCATTTGGAATTTTCATGAATCTGAAAATTTAGGACACGTTTGTATTGTCCATTTGTTGAGTCCATATATGAAATTGGTTAAGTTGGTCTAATCAATGTAATTAATTGGGTCAAATCAATTCTGAGAGTTGTGTCATAAATCAAATTTGTTGAACTTTCTTTCCTTTGACTTTGTTGTTGGTTCTTCTAAAGATATAGTAACACGATCTGATTATTACCATTTTCTTTTCATAAATAAAGAATGTTTAAATTTCACCTTGAGTAAACCATCTCTTCATAAATTTGTAAGTAATTAATTGTCTTGTAAAAAAACAAAAAACAAGAAAAAAAATTAATGAAACTTTTGGTAGCGATTTAAAATGATTGTTACTATATATGATTATTTATGTGAGAATTAGATTAATTTAAATCATTATGTGAAATAAGTACTTATTTGTTTAATCTAATTATGCATGGTATTTGTAAAAAATAAATACTAATACGTACATGGACGATGTTATAGAAACATTGGACCTTCATGTTCTAATGTTACGTACCATTTCCATGTATAACATTTGTTAAAAAATTTATATTTTTCTGAAGATCTATGAACTTAAGAATGATGACAATTTAAAGTTATTAAATATGTGAATGATCGTTGGCTCACAATAACCACCAATCGACCCCCTCCGACGACTCTAAGGTATGTAAAGGGGTAAGGAGAAGAATTTATTTAAATCTTTTGCATAACTTAAATCTTTTGAAATGCCTACGTTTAAAAAATTCTTAAGACGTGCAGTTTGTTTTCTAGCTCAATTTATGATATGTATTACGATAATATAGGTAAAACATGTTAGACTTAGTACTAGTATGTAACCATGACTTCATATTAAATTCTTTAGGAAATGGCACCACCTACGCACACGAATTTGATGCGGGATTTATTGTGAGCAGTTCAAGAGCTGAGTAGGTAGAATCAAGTGCATCCCCCACAAAATGCACCGCCACATCAAAATCACATCCTTTTGTCCCTGGAACTGTCTCAGTGGTTGAGCAGTTTCGTAGGTACAAGCCTCCTACATTCGACGGCGATTCAGACCCACTGGCTGTTGATGAGTGGATAAGAAGTATGGAACGCATATTCAACATATTGCTTGTACGGATCCACAGAAGGTACTATGCACGAAATTTATGTTTGTTGGGGCAGCTAGTCACTGATGGGAATCTCTCTCACGTACTAGGACTGAAGAGCAGCAGCGTAACCTAACTTGGGAGTAATATAAGGAAGAAGTGATGGAAAAGTACTTTCCACAGGCTTCGAGAGACTTCAAGGAACCAGAGTTTTTACAGCTTAGACATGGAAACAGGTCGCTTACTGATTATAAGAGGCAGTTTGAACAGCTCTCAAGGTATGCTCTGCACTTGGTAGATATAGAAGTTAAGAAGATTAGGAGGTTCGAAAATGGACTACGCCTGGAGATCGGCATGATCATTATGT
>CAIGRR010204601.1:0-12132 GCA_903798365.1 Fraxinus sp. 1973-6204 | reverse complement strand
TCTATTTGGAACAACTTATCAACAAAGATTAACGTTGTTCAATTTTCTATTATACTAAATTCGAATAGACAAGATTAACTAGTAAATAAATAAATAAAATTATTTATTATCTTATTCATTCCTCATTAGCCGAGCTTAAAAGAACAACATTTAACATAACATGAAAAACTTATACTACATTTATTGTGGGAAGGACAGTAGGCTCCTCCTCTAAAATGCATCAACGTAATTACAGTTATACTATCCACTCATACTTTATAAGTTCTTTTTACTTGTTAGGCATTTTATTTTTATTTTTTAAAGTAAGCATGTCGGGTTGTGCGGATTTATTCGATTTTCATGAGCTAGCCCATAACCTGACCCAACTCGTCTGCACTGCCAACTCACCCAACTCATCTAAAAACAACAAAAAAATCGACCTAAACCGGTCGGGTTGATTCGGTTTGGACGGTTTGGTGGGTTCGATCAAATTTTGCCCATCCATACTATTAGGTAATAGAGGCCAAAATGGAAAACATTGCTCTTACCCTAGTTATTACTTATATTTTTATTTTATGTTTTTAAAGCTATATTGCATTTAAGAAATTAAAATTTAATAAATAAATAACTAAACGAGACCATATATAGAAATATTTTATCTCTACTGTCCGAAATTCCCTAGCAAGGCAAGGGACATGAAAGACTACAAGGCCTCTACTTATCTTGTCTCGTTGCCATCTCTACTCGTGACTATTAAAGGCTTTAGATTTTTTTCAAAATTGATAAAGTGAAATAAAAATTGGAAGAAGCAACCCTTTTATTAGCCAACACGTATTTGGCATATATAAATTACTCTGGTTATTTAGCTTAACAAAAGGTTATCGATGACGATGTCAAGATTTGAAGGTTAAAAACTTATTTATACTTTTGTAAAGATTGGGGACTTCTATTGCAATTATTGAATCCTAGATGTGAGTCCAGCAAACGAATTGGGTCTTTGAATTTTAGCCCAGTTTCGTAGTGGGCTAAACTTGGAAGCCCAAAGTTAACATTGGTTGCATTTAATCTGACGCGTCAGAAACGTGACACGTCACACATTTTTACAACGTCTTAGTGGCAACAGTGACACTGCCATTGCTGATATCCCGCACTTCTCACAATATGCGTTTATAAAACAAAAATCACCGAAGAGATTAGAGAAAGAGAGCGAGTGAAATGGAGAACGAGCAGATTCCAGAGAGTGTAAGGCGACGAATCGAGGAAATACTCAAGGAAATTGAAGAAGATGAGGAGGAGGAGAATTATGACTAGTAAAAAACTCTTCAATTTTCGTTTTTTCCAGTGCATCTACAGTTTGAAAAAAATTGGAACGTGATTACGATGATTGGATTATTTTATTTTATTTTGCTTCTGTTAAATGTGCATGTTTGGATTTATGGTTTTTGAATACTGAATATTGAATATTGAATTTGTAGTTCTTATTTTTGTTTTTATGAGCTCCAAACAATCTCTAAATTTTTATAATGCTCCACCATATAAATTAAAATCTTCGGAATTATTTTTCAAATTTTCGTTTTTTTAGAATATGATTTTCACTTGATTTTCTCCCTTTGCTTTTAGTTTTTCGAAAATTGGACCAATATTACGATGATTCGATTATTTTACTTTTTTCTTCAGTTAACAATGCATATTTTTATTTAGGGTTTTTGGATGTCAGAAAGTAGAGATTGTAAGATTGAATGTATAGTTTTTATTTTTGTTTTAATGAAATCCAAGCGATCACTATACTCTATGTAAATGATAAAGCCAATAGTAAGTGTTTTGGTGTTTATATTTTAGAGAAATACTATGGTTACCGGGGGGTGGGGGGGTTGACAACCCTCCGGTACAATTAGCATTTCTCTATGTTTTATATAGACATGCATGCGTGTACCATAAGACCACGGATTTAGCTAAAGTAAAATTTGTTCAATTTCCAGATTTCTTTTTCGAGGGGAATGGTAATTCAATTGATTTTCTCTGTTCACATTTGCGTTTTCCCATTCTGGACCATGATTGAATTATTTTACATTTTTCTCCTTTTAAATGTGCAAGTTTGGATTCAGGGTTTTTGGGTGTCAGAAAGCAGAGACTGAGTTCCACTGTTTAATTTATAGTGTTTATTTTTTATTTCATGACGTCCATTCAATCACAAGATTTGTAATGCTCTTAATGCCTCTTATGTAACTGATAGACCCAAGATTAAGTTTGGTGTTTATCGTTTTACACAGTCATGTATACGACAGCTGATAAGACCATGAATTTAGCTAATGGATTTTACATTGCTTGTGTGTGCACGGAATAATCCTCTTGTTATTTTGATTGAAATGAAAGTTGAAAAATTGGAAAATCAAATTGCAGAAATTGTTGTTACCAGCATCCTTTATTTTTTGACATTATAGAGCTCCATAATATCATCATCAATCAATAAAGTAAACTCTGTTCAAATTATAGCTGAATGATTGACAAGGACCAAATGGTAGACATACAATCTTTTAGTTCTCTGCCTAAAGTGGTTTGATTACTGGCAAGTAAACAAGAAAACTCTGGCTTGCAGCAGCGGCTTGTTTGCTAGCATGTCTACATGTATTTTGGTTCTCTTGTAATTGGTGATGTTATGACTAATTTCAGTTTATTCTTTTGTGGTTTTTAGCCAGCAAGGTTCTGCATCTGGTCATTTCACATATGACCGCTCTTTGGCTGCCTCGCATTCATATCTTGGTGGTGGGCAATTTATTAATATTTTCTGTTTTCTTTTTCTGTACTTCTTTTCTTAATTAAAAAGAGTGGTTCCCAGAGGCTGAAGAAATTCACAGTAGGATAGGTTTCTTGGAGGGTGGCGCTGTGCTGATCCTTCCTCTGTTCTATCTGGAAGGTACTAGGCTTAAAACTCTCTTTCATTCTGAAGTGGAAAATGGACAAACTGGTAGTGGGGATCCCTTATTTTTTCACCTTAAAAGTATCCACGGAACACTTCACAATTTGCATTTTGATTTCTTGCTATTTCATTTCTTGTTAATCTAGGATGCTTCCATTTTAATCACTTGGATCTAAAATTAAGGTTTTTATTCACACGACCTACGCATTTGATTATGTCTTCAGTAGTAATGAATTAAGGAGAGAATAATTGCCTATACGTGCCTAATTAAGATAACGATCTACACTCATTCCTACCCAAAGAATGATATGATAAGTTCTGATTTAACCTAATTGCCATTTCCTAGCCGAAAACTAAGAAAATGTGAACTCATTAGTTATCTGTTGTCCTGAGTAAGTTCTCTCTGTGTGCGCGCGTCTCCAAACAGTTCTTATAGGTGTGTACTACCTCTTCATTTAGCTTCTATTTTTACTTAGCTGCACTTCATCCTTTTGCAGGAGTTGTTCTGTTCCCTGAGGCCACCCTTCCTCTCAGAGCAGTTTTGCCTAGTTATAAAGCTGCTTTTAAACGGGCCTTAGGACAAGATTATGCTCCTTGTACTATTGGTGTTGTATGTGATCTCCTTGCTATGCCTTGCGTTATTTTCATTTGTATAGACTTTGTTCCATCATTCCTTTCCTTCGATTAATGTTAGCAATGGTTTTCAGGTTCACGTTGAGAGGGATATTGTAAATAGAAGGTACAATCTTGCAACTACTGGTACAACTGCTGAGGTACAGAGTGAAAACCTTGTTTCATTTTTGTTTTTGAGTATTTAGAGGGTCCGAAAGCACCAGCCTGTTCCTTCTCCTATGGAGAGTGAGAGATTTAACTGCTTACTAGCACGGTCCCCATTCCACGTTAAGGTACGATGATGCCTAGATCTTAACATGAACCAACTCACCACCATATTTTCCAATAACCATATTGCCCTCTATTGGGTCCCTGAAACATTGCAACCAGCTGTTCTTATGTTATTTGTTAAGTAATTTGGGTTCTATTTACTTTTCTTTTATGTTGGATCCTTAAAGCAAAAGGTCAAAAGGTGCAGGACATCTCTTCACTGCAAATTAACTGAGGGGTAAAATTGGGTTACATTCAGTGTTTCTGTATTATGTCTGAGTTCTTCTTTTTTTACACAAAACAAAGAGTACATGATTTTGCAAGTGAACTTTATGTTAGAGAGGAGCCAACTACAACCAACGTTTATGTGCATTTTTAAAATTTGTGTTGGGGGTATTATTATTATTATTTTGGTTAGCCAACTGAATACACAGCATCTTGCTTGATAACTGTCAAGCAGATAAAATAAATTTCCTGTTGAAGTCGTTTTCTTGTTTAAAGCAATTATGAGTAGAGGATGATCTTGTATCAATTGGTCGTGCTGAAGAATTATGTAAACTATGCAAACTTAGATCTTAAAAATCATTTTTCATTCCATAAACTCAGGGATCTAAATGGGAACTCATAGGTCCCTTTTGTCAAAAGTGGTTTGTGATGTCTGGAAGTAGCTTTTTTATTCTTGAGCAACAGTCTGACTTTCAACAGTCATAGAGTTTAAAGACCAATTATGTACTGATAATTACGATCTCATGGAATCTGTACATTAACAAGTGTTATTTCATGCTGAATTCAAGAGGCAGCAGAATATGATTGAGAAATATAAGCATGAGTTGATGAGGAGATGGCGTTCAGTGTTGGACACTGGAGCTGTACGATGCAAGTTGGTTGTTATTTTCCATCGTTAAGTTGCAGTTTTACCCTCCACGCTGTTACTTCTCTTTCTCCACAAAAACTATTTATCTAGTGGGTATCATGGAAATGGAGAATTTAGAGTCATACCTACCCCAAATTGTTGGATGATACCTTTCATTTCATATTGCAATCCATTCGCTGTTACATCAAATCGATTTTGTAATTAATATGTGCATCTTCTTTGGCTTAAAATTGAAATATGGCTGATAAATATCTTCATGAGGAAAAGTAGGTGAAGAATCAATACTGTTTTACTGCTCATAGACTTCTTATTATGGAGGCAAAGGAAGTTTTGTATTAAGATAAAGTTCTGGATCTCCGAAACTTGGTAGACAAGTCTTTTACATTTTTTACAGATTTATTATCAATGATAAAGTGTCGGGACTTCATTGTGCGAGCTAACGTCCTTTTGGATTGGCTTCTTTTCAACATTGCTGTCTTGACGTACCGTGCGCTGTAACTGTTGCCTGATATGCCATGAACTCTGTTAGTGTGATAGGCTACTGTTACAGGCACAATGACCAAATTTGGTATATACATTCTGAGCATTGTGTTCTGATATGACCCAGCAGTTGTGCTTAATTTCTTTATATTTGAATGTGCAGATTAAGCAATATCGGCGGCTCGAAGATGGCACTGTAAATGTTGTTACCCGTGGCCAGCAGCGTTTTCGTGTTAGGCGCCGTTGGACTGATGACAATGGAGCAGTGAGTAACTGTTAGATACCTGACCGATTTATAAATGCTGTTCTTGATGTGCTGACTTTTGAATTATGCTCATTCCTTTATTGTCAATAGCTTGTTGGAGAAGTTCAAATCATTCAAGAAGATTTGCCATTGAGAACACCATGGGAGGCAGTCGGTAAACTTGCTCCATTAAAGAACTTGCAAATTGGTGGTATCTCGAAAGTGCGACCTTTAACTGGTTCTCAGGCTAACCCAAATAATTATGAGGATGGAAATGATTCTGATGCAACGTCAGAGGGAAGTTTTGAGAGGCTTCTTACAGAAACAGAAAGAAAGTTGCACCAATCTGCTCTTTGTTCTTGTTATGGTTCTGATGCTATTGATGAGTCAACAAGTAGTGACGACGAGAAGTTTGGGCAAGATTTGGAATGCCAACCTGGAAGACCTCAGTTAGACAATGGAGATGCTGGTCCAGGGGTGGGGAAAACAGATTTTCTGGATGTACAATCTTGCAACAGAGTGGAACAGGAGAAGTACCCTATAAGCCACCTCCGTGACGTTCCTAGAGCCTTCTGGCCTGGCTGGGTTTACCGCATGTACGATTCATATTCTCTTGCTCAAAAGGCAGCAGGTGATGTGGCTTTTCTTTCTTCCATCCATACTTTGTTCTCTTGTCTTGCTTATCCCATGAACATCTGGAAGACTGAAATCTTAATTTTTGTATGAATGTGTAGATGCATTTTTGCTTTTCAGTTTTTGAATATAAGCATCAATTATTGGCAAGACCACGGTTCTGCAAAATCTTTATATCTGTTTTTTAGATTTCAAATTTTCAATTAGTCTGCAAGAGATCTCGTGCTTACTTTTTAGTATTCAGTTGAAAAGATAGGTACTGTATGAAATCATGAAAACTCTGAACTTGTGGATGAGTAATCTCCTTTATAATAATATTGCAGATAGATGGAAAAATGTCGTGAGTACACCAAGTATGGACGGGTTCGTGATGAAACCAATTCTGCTTTCGTTTCAGATTGCCAGTAAAATTCCTGTATCCGATTCAACGAGGCAAGAACTTTTGGACATTGACGCGATTTCTTATAGATTGCGCAGGGAGATTGAGTTACTTGAGAGTTTAGATCGTATTCGTTGTAAAATATGTCAGGTAAAACAGTACTAAAGCAGTTTTCACTGTGTCCATTGACAGTGTATACATACTTGTTTTTGCATGTGTAAGTTATTGAGTCTTCATTTAAAATACTATTAACTTTTCTTTTGTTTCCTTTCCTCGTAGACTCTGTTTGCAAAGCGAAGTGATATTTTAGTGATGTCTACTGAGGGCCCACTCGGTGCATACGTTAATGCATTTGGGTTTGTATATGAGATACTGACTCTCCACAAAGCGCAGGGAATTGCAATCGTAGGAGTTCCAGTAAGAGACTACAGCTGGTTTCCTGGGTGAGTTTCTTTTTCTTCTGATCGAGATGTCCTACAAATGGCACTCGTCATATTAGTTTAAACAGAAAGTATTATTGATGCAGGTATGTATGGCAAGTTACTCAATGTATCACATGTGGATGCTCAACGGGCTGGTTCTTCACGGCCTTGAAGAAGGAAACGAGACCCTTTACTTTTTGGGGTGTTACTATCTCACAAATTCTGGACGAATCGCGTTGAAACTCTAGGAGATTTAACTGAATCGTGTAACTCCCGGTGCTTTCAAAATATAGATACTATTTGATAGCATTTATATATAATTGTGTGATAGCTCTGGTGGGCAAGAATAAAATGATGTAACCTG
Source organism: Fraxinus sp. 1973-6204 (assembly GCA_903798365.1). NCBI lineage: Eukaryota > Viridiplantae > Streptophyta > Magnoliopsida > Lamiales > Oleaceae > Fraxinus > Fraxinus sp. 1973-6204. Next base: position 4,958 of record CAIGRR010204601.1, on the reverse strand, counting down.
GAAATATGTGGCGAACTTGTGGCCAAGACTGTATGATGCACTCTTTTCTTATTTCTATGATGGAATATCATTATAGGCAAATTCCTGTGGTGCTATGAGATGGTGAATTATAGTTTAGAAGAATAGATCTGGAGAAGCAAGCCTATGCATCTTCTAGAAATTGCTCGAGACCTTGATAAGTAGGTTGCCAAACTATAACAAGAATTTCGGGTTTTCAAGGCCATCTATCGAAGTTAAGAAGCCAATTTATTACAAACAAACTGATCGATTGAACAAAAAATACGAGTTTCTCATTGCCTAAACTTGAAAGATATTGAAAGACCTTGCCAAACAACAACAAAGAAAGAGCAACCGAGTTTATTACTAAAGACACTGAAATGATAAAAAAGTTAAAAATCTCTTGAAATGCTAGGTTCATGTCTTTCAACTACCATTAGTGGATTAACTAACGAAAAAACAAACTTGCTGAGAGCATACTGAATGCAGGGTAAATCCTGATTGATTAGCGATAGTTGCGGTAGACAGGAGTGTACATACAGCTCTCCGCATATTTAACGAGATCCTTGGGGCGAGGGAGTCGGGAAGCCAGACCTGGAAGGCACGTAACCATGTGAAATTAGTGCTGCAACTATACAAAGTCGAAACACATTAGAGCCTAGTTGGGTGAATACAGGACTTACCGAGTTCATATGACTTTGCAGCTACATTTGCTGCAATGTTGGCTGATATTTTTCTGATATTAGAGAATGGAGGATAGACAAGTCCCTTGGCATAGTTTTCCTCTGTCACTTCAGCTGCCAAAGCTTCCGCTACAATGAACACCAAAAGATCAAAATTATTTATTCTGTATACAGTGGAAAAACAGAGTAAGGCTTGACCATAATGCATGTTTCTTTCAACTTTCCTTAATGAAATCCCACACTAAAGTATACTCCTCGTTCTAGGGTGAGCTCCCGTGGGGGCGGTTTTCCAAAAAGAAAAGCTCACTCATCCAGAGACTATATTTCTCTCTTGGGCAGCCTTCAGGCACCCTGGGACAAATTGGGTCACCAGGGGCCTGAAGGCGCCCTGCTCCCAATTCTAACGAATTATCAGTCGCGTGCGTTTCCTTAAGTAGTTGTAAGTTATAGGAATGCTTACAGGCAGCCAAAAGCAAATCGTCATGTACACGTATTGTACCAGACATGATCAAGCCCAAACCAAATCCCGGGAATATATAAGCATTATTAGCCTGCCAATATGTATCCAGTATCTAAGTTAGGACAGTGAAAAAGCACAGATACAAGTGGTAGTTTTTTCAGGAATACACGAGAACCTGGCCGGGCACAAATACTTTTCCATCATATTCAACAGGGTCAAATGGGCTTCCACTACAAAAGATAGCACGTCCCTGAAAAAGATAGCGCGACATGCAGATAAGAGCCAATGACATAGATGGCCGAAAATTCCTTATACGGGTACCCAATAGATCCATTTACCTCGCTCCATGTATAAGCCTCTTCAGCAGTACATTCTGATTGTGAGGTCGGGTTTGATAGAGCGAGAATGATTGGTTTCTGCATATGGACCAACCGTCCATCAAAGGTTAAGATTTTCAGAGAGAATTTTATTAATGCATGTCTGGCTAAAGTTTAAATATATGGAAAAAGTGACTTAAATTCCAAAAAAGTTCACGCATTTACTTATAAGTAAACTTTTTAAGCTTAGCAAAACATGATCTTAGTACACATCCACCCAGAGATGTGTGTGTTTGGAGGCAGTGGGGAGAAGAAGAGATAACAGAGAGAGAACCTCATTGAAGGATGCCATGGCCTCTACGACTTCCTTAGTAAATGTTCGTCCAACACCCGAAGTTCCTATCAGAACTGTTGGTTTTATTGCCTGAAATCCAAAGAAATATAAGATAACGAGAAAATATGCAAGCCAGAATTTTGATAAACAACGTAAAATCCCTAGTTAGAACATGAATGTCCCACCTGAACTGCATTTAACAGCTCCTTAACAGGTTCGTGCTCATGAGCCCAAGGTTGTTTGAAATGTTGAAGGGACTCTTTACGAGAACTAACAATCAATCCCTATTACAAAGTAAAGAACTTAGGAGTAAAGAATACATTCTAGATAGAAACTTGATTAAATTATACAAGTATGCAATAAGAGGAAAATGCAATAGATGGACATAAGTTAATACCCTAGAGTCCACGAGCCAAACTTTTTTTCGGGTTTCTTCAATTGGAGCATCTGTCTGCAAATGCAAGTTGAAAATTTGATCAGAAAGATTTACTGAAGAAAATAATGAAAAGTAGACAGCAAAATAAGTTAATTACCTTTTTGGATATCTCAAGAGCTATAAGCTCAGCTATACCAGTCCCAGCCTTGAAAAAACCAATAACTGAAGTCAGAAAACGAGCAGAAGTCGAAATAATGGGTGCATGGTGAAATTAAGCTGAAGGATAGTCTTTTTGGTGGGTCGAGGGGGACGTGAGGGGGTGGACAGTAGAATATTAATCGGACTTAACCTCTCCAGCACCCAGGAACAAGAAAGTATGATCGGCTAAAGTTCCACCCACTACTTTCAAAGCTGCAATAAGTCCAGCCAGAACCACTGAAGCTGTACCCTGTGATGAAACAAGAAAACTATGAAGGTCTACAAAAGAGAACGAAAAAAATTCTCTACCAAATAACACTTCTAACAAATTTACCTGAATATCATCATTGAACACAAGATGAGTTGTGCGGTATTTAGAAAGTAGCTCAAAGGCATTGTGGTTTGCGAAATCTTCAAACTAGAAAAGTATGACAAAATTTCAGGTTTACGGCAGCAAAGTGCACAAATTCCTGTATGCAAAAAATTCCTTATACCTGTACTAGGATTTTCTCCCCATAGTTCTGCTTAACTGCAGACATGAACTCTTCCAGAAGCTCAGCATATTCCTGTATTAAAAACAGAAAAGTTGAAAACCGCGTCAAACAAGAAGAAACGAAGTTAATTTGGGAAATACTTTTTTAATTGATTTCATAATCAATGCATGAGTAAATTACGAGACCTCGCCAGTTGCTCTGTTTTGCCTCAACCCAATGTAGAACTCATCGTCCAATAACTTCTTATTATTTGTCCCAACGTCGATGGTTATGGGTAGGCACTATCAAAGGTAAATGTAGAAAGTGAATTTCTGCAACCAATTCCTCAAAAATGAAACTTCAACACAATTAGCTTTAGATATTAAATTTCCACAGTTAAACGTTCCAGCATGTTTAGTAGAGAGAATTGAACGGTGCTGGACAAAAAAGAGCTAAAATCTTGTTATTGTAGTCCAATCCACTGAGCTAAATTTTCAATAAAGGGTGTTCACCATATTGGCAAGTGTATTTACTTCCTTATATGGCATAAATAGAAGAGACTGTCCATTGAAATTTTCAAAAAATACCAAAATGTTGTAGGAAGAACAGTGTCCATTATCGTGGAATCTTGAAGAACTACTGAACTAGTGCTGATTTGTATTATGAATCGGGTCTTAAGCCAAAACTCTGTAACAGTTATGAAGAGCTGTCGCTTCATGTAGCATTAAAAATATTTGTATGAACAATCAAGAAAAAGAACGATAGGAAATATAGGAAATTAAAGAACAATAATCAGAGAGTTATTTTATGCTTACAACTGAGGGACGAACACCTCCAAGAGCTGTATATAGAGAAAGTTTTCCAACAGGAATCCCCATACCCTGCAACATTTTTGAATAATTTTTGGTAAATAACATTAAGCCTCGTGCACAGACACGCACAAGTCTCCATTTTTCAAGTTAAATTTCATGATCAGTGCATTCATATAATATGAACCAATGAAATTTACCTGACAGCCGAGATCCCCGAGCCCTAAAATGCGCTCGCCATCAGTTACAACTATAACTTGAATAGTCTTTTCGGGCCAGTTCTTTAGAACTTCAAGAACCCTTCCCCTAAAATAGTCATATCACTTGATATCAGATAAACTGACTACTAGAAAACTTTGATCCACTAACCACAACCCCACTTCAATTATAGGCAGATAAAATATTTCGGCTCAACTTCATAGTAGAGTAGTAACTCATCAGAGAAAAGAAAGGGAAGCTAAGAGTACTTCTCTTTTAAGCTGATATAAAGACCCTGAGGGCGCCTGAAAATGCTTCCATACTTCTGGCAAGCCTCACCAACTGTCGGAGTATAGACAACTGGTAGCAGTTCTTCAACATTATCGATCAGAAGCTTATAGAAGAGCCTTTCATTTCTCTCCTGCAAGTTTAAGAAATAAAATTAGCACGTGAAAAGTAATTAGATCTCACACATTATTCACCATCATCAGTTATGGAAGTGTTCTGTATATAGTGGTAAATAATTTTAGTAGAAACGAGTAGGAAAGAGCGGCCAAATAAATAACCTAGCTCTGTATGCAAATAATGCACGTGTTCACAAACCTTGTAGGATTTTTATGACAAAATTGATATAAAGACTAATATAAGAGTGCACAAGTGACTGTAGTGGGTATTTTTGAAGGGTTGCATTTACCTGAAGGTCCATCATGGCCATATATCTTTGCAATGGAACTGTAAATTGGCGCAGATTGTGCATCAATCTCTTCTCCTGTAATCAAAATCGAACAGGGTCTATTTTGTATAAAGAAAAAATAATAGGCCGCATGATCTATCTCTATGGAAAGGTCTATCTGGTGACCTGAAGTTCTTGAGTGAAAACGGCTGGGGGAAGAAGGCCAGTCAAGTAGTGAGCATCTCTTTCCTTGTCAGTGAAGGCCAGCCCCTTGTTGTGATGTGGATCACGCAACAACGTATAGCCGCTGAATAGAAGTATAAGCACTGTAAATCAGTTTCTGTTGCGGAAATTCGACTAACGCAATCGAAAGAAGAAAATAAAATAGCAGAAAATGAAAGAAATAAGATGAAGCAAGGTATGCCAAAGCAAATCTCCTT
>CAIGRR010204519.1:0-10121 GCA_903798365.1 Fraxinus sp. 1973-6204 | reverse complement strand
GGCTAGAACACCATATCTGCACATTAAACACTCGGGTGTTTACTAAAAGATGCATTGAGAATCAAATATAAAAGTATATTTCATGCACTTTATAGATCATTTACTATTTTCTGTGCACAAGTCACTCCAACGTGACTTTAGATTGTTGGGAGAAAAATAAGATATTTTTAGATTATCAATTAAAATAACATAATATAAAGAAGAAGGTTAGAAAGCAGGTCTTAAGGAGCCATCCAAGATAAAACTCATATGGCTCACAAGTGGTTCTCCATATATGGTCACGACTAGAGGATGATAAAGAACGAGTCTTTATCGAATTATCAAAATAATAAATATACAATGTATACAGAGTGTTTTTAAGTTGCATCAAACAATGAAATTTTTCATTCCTTTTATAGGGTAAAAATCAACCCCCACACTAATGAAAATTTAGTCCATTAAAATAGAAGTTACATAGGAGCCTCTTTTTGGAGTCATGGATTTAAAAGAATACATCAACCAACGAAAAAATCAGAATTTTCTACATTCGATGCCGTTGAGCCATGCCCTTGGCGCCGAGGAGCCTCGGTACCGTCTAGCCCTTTCCTTTGTAGCGCCCGGGCACCCCCTCTCAAGAATTTTCTTCCAAATTTGTTTTTATTCATCCCAAAGTCCTTTTCCAAGTCATACTCTCAATCATTGATGAAATTTGATTCATATCAATTAGAACTATCAAACCAAAACTTATTAGACTTCATTTATCCAACCAAATGCCAAATTACAAGGAATTTGGGTCACTCCACAACAAATCTCCATCTTGAACCAAATTCTAATACAAGGACTTCAAAGACACATCTCCAAATAAACACCACTCCACTTCTTCCAAACAAGTCCTAATGAGCTAAATCAATGATAAATATCAACTAAGTTCAAACAATGCTCAAACTTAGCAATGGAAAGTGGCTTTGTCATCATATCAGTAGGATTTTTCTTGGTACCAACATTCACATTATGCACAAAATGATACATCACATCAATGTGTTTAGTCCTCTCATAAAACATCTTATCCTTAGTCAAAAAAATAACACTCTGACTCACAATACACTATAGAAATCTGCAAGTCTTAACTAATTTCACCAGTCAATCCTATCAACCACATAGCTTTCTTACACGCATCAGTAATGGCTGTATACTCTGCCTATGTTGTAGACAAAGCTGCTGTATTTTGCAAAGTATCTTTCTAGCTGATAGCACGACCTCCAAGGGTAAACACATACCATATAAGTGATCAACTTTAATCAAGATCCTCTGTATAATCTGAATCCACATATCCAATGTCTCAATCACTATTTCTACCAAAATACAAATAAGCATTAAAAGAGCATCTCAAGTATCTGAATATCCATTGTACTGCTTTCCAATGTTTCCTGCCAGGAATTACCATGTATTTGTTATTTGCATTACTACATGTGCCAAACCTGATCTTGTACAAATCATAGTATACATAAGTGAACCAACTGCACTAGAATAAAGAACCCGAATATATAATCAATGTCTTTATCTGACTGAGGGCACAAGTTAGATGATAATTTAAAGTGGACAATCAAGGAAATACTGACAACCTTAGAATCCAGCATATTGAACATTTGAAGTACTTTTTTAAGTTGCCCATCTGACTCAAATATAATGTGTCAGCCTTCCTTTTCATCAAGATTTTCATACCAAGAATCTTCCTTACTTAACCTAAATCTTTTATCTCTAACTCCTTACAAACTTGAGCTTTTACTTTTCTGAACTCTACTTTATCCTCAGCTATTATGAGCATGTTATCAACATATAACAATAAATATGTGATCGATCCACCATATCTCTTTCTGAAGTACACACAAATGTCATAAGTGCTTCAAATAAAATTATTAGTAGTCATGAATGAATCAAACCTTTTATAATACTGTCTTGGTGACTGCTTCAATCCATACAAAGACTTATTTAACAAGCACACATAATTTTCCTTTTCAAAAACTATGAAGTCCTTTGGTTGTTGCATGTAAATGCTCTCATGAAGTTCTCCATACAAGAGTGTTGTTTAGACATCTATCTGCTCAAACTCCAGTCATCCTTAGCCACAATCCAAAGTAAATCTCTAATTGAGCTATGTTTTACTACTTGTGAGAACACGTCTGTGAAGTCATCACCTGGAATCTGATTGTAGCCCTTTGCTACCAATCTGGACTTATTCTTTGCATCTTCATTCCTGATGTGCCTTCCTTCCTTTTGAACACCCAATTGCAGCAAACAATTTTTTTATCCTTAGATGATTTTACTAAGTCCTAATATTATTTTTATTCAATGACTCTGTCTCCTCCTGCATAGCAATCAACCATCTGTTAGAATCACTACAACTGATGCCTTTGAATATGTAGAAAACTCCTCGGTGAAATTAATAATGTCAACCACACTCAAAGCATAAGCTACCAAATATACTTCTTTATACTTCTATGAAGGTCTAATTTGTCTACTATGTCTATCCTTAGTAATTGAATATTATGGTGGTGTTGTTGGTGCAGGAAAAGTATTACTATGTGTCAACTCTGGACTGGATTGATCTGAAACCTCTTATTGTTCCCCTGGAGTAGTTTTCAACTCCATCCGAATTAAATGATTATGTTCCTTAGTTTTATTAGAATCCCCACGATGTGAACTATGAACCATAACAAGTTCATCAAATACCACATCTCTACAAACCACACATTTTCTTATCTCTAGACACCACAATTTATACCCTTTTCAAACCTGATTTGTACCCATCAAAATACACTTTCTAGATCTAAGCTCCAACTTCCCATTATCCACATGTGTATAAGTAGGACACCCTAAAATTCTCAAATCAGAATAACAAGAAGGTTTTTCAGACCATACATGTTCTCGTGTCTTTCTCTCAATGGCAACTGGGGTGAGCGATTAATTAGAAAACAAGCTGTAGTAGCAGTTTCAGCCTTAAACGTTTTAGGCAAAACCTAGAATTTAAAAGCATACAATGAATATTTTCCATCAGAATTCTATTCATCTTTTCTGCTACACCACTCTATTAAGGAGTTTCAGACACTGTCAAGTATCTCAAGATGCCTTCAGCCCTACAGAAGCTATTGAATTCATCTGAACAAAATTTCAACCCGTTATCTGTACGTAGACATTTCACCTACTTTTCGATCTGTATTTTATCATTGTCCACTCCTTGAAGGTCCCAAACACNCGTTATCTGTACGTAGACATTTCACCTACTTTTCGATCTGTATTTTATCATTGTCCACTCCTTGAAGGTCCCAAACACATCACTCTTCTGTTTTAAGAAAAATACTCAAACTTTCATGGAAAATTCATCTATCACTGCCAACAAATAATAAGCACCTTGTTTTTAAGTCGCCCTAGCCGATCCCCAAAGATCTAAATGGATATACTCAAGTGTTCCATTCGTGTTATCTCTTCATTTAGTGAATCAGACTCTTTTTTGTTTCCAAAAGATATAATGCTCACAAAACTTCATCTTACTGGTCTTCTGTCTATCAAAAAGTCCCCTCCTACTCAACCCTACCATACAATTCTCACTCATATGTCCAAGCCGCATATGCCAAATTTTGTAAGTTTCTCGTCTGTCAAAGAAGAAGAAAAAACTGATGCATTCCCTTTAAATGTGGAACCCTGCAAAATGTACAATTGTGTAGAGCTTTTATGTCTTTTAATGACAACAAAAGCACCCCCGGCTCACCTTAAAAACTCTACATTCTCCTAGAGATGTCAAAAGGGCTGACCGGCTTATCTACTCGACCACTTAACTCGTGGGCTACTTGGGCTTGTACTTGAACAAGCTGAGTGGTCCAGCTCGCCCACTAGCCATATGGTGGCAAGCCATAAGCCCAGGCTGGTGGCTCGCCACTACAGTGGCCATTTTGGTCACTGAGCATGTAAAAGTGGCCGTTTTGGCTACTATTTTTCCCTTCTTTTTTTTTACTCTATAAATACCCAAAACTATTTCAAAAAAAAATCGCATGCCAACAACGATTCTTACTCTCTTCCATATTCTACAATCTACCACATTCTATCTTCAATTTCAATTATTCAATATCAATTATCACACCATAAATTTACAATTGCAATCTTATATTTGGTTTCATTACTCATTATTTATTTACTTACTATACAGTCTATACTATACAAATTATAATACATATTTTATATATTACATCACAATTCACAAATATTTCAGATTTGGATGCTCACAAAAGTAGTAATCCAATTAATTTGGATGACGTTGATGTTCTCGAAGCGAAACAGGAGGACTTAGATATTTTCGATGCAAAAATGAAGCGAAATAAGAAAAAATGGTAAATTATTGAGATCACTTTAAACTGATTCCAACGGGTCATGTGGTCGATGAAGTCATGGAGTCTAAAACAGTATGTAAATATTGTCAAGCACAATTGGTATGGCAAAAGGGCATTAGTACCACCCACCTCAATCGTTACTACAAATCATGTGCGGCTAAACATGGGCTTGTTGGTACCTCTCAAACGCAACTACAATTTGGTAGTCCAACTGCCAATTCTGCTTCTACGACACTTTGCACGTGGATGTATTCGGAGAAAAAAGCTCGAATGAGAATGGTGAAGTTTGTTATCGGTACTGAGTTATCTCTAGTAATAGCGGACAACCAACATTTCGTCTCATATGTGAAAGAATATATTCGGCAGATGTAAGTTGGGATAAGTAGAAACACTCTTCGTTCCGATACAATAGAATATTTCATTAATACAAAGAAACAATTGATTAATAATTTGCAAAAAATATGGGTGTGTTATATCTTTAACTTTGAGTTTATGGAAAATGAGTGATTAATAAAAGAGGTTATATAACTACAACTACACACTACATAGACTCACTTTAGTATATTCATAAAAAATATTGCTTTTAAAATAGTTGAGTTCCATCACATTGCTAACAATATATTTAATGATATTATGAGAATTATTCGATAATATCATTATGATAGTAAAATTCATTCCTTTACATTTGGCAACGCGAATGTTAATAAACCAGTTATTGATAAATTGTGCAAGGTACAGTAACCCGATTTCGGTGGTTATTTATTTCGTATTTGTTGTTTGTGTCATATTTTTAATTTAATTGTGTAAGATGATTTGAAACTTATTAAGAATGAAATTCAAATAATTGGGGATATACTAATATATATCACAATTTTACCTAGTAGAAAACAAGATTTTGAGGAATTTTGTGTCGAGTTTGGGGTGACGAATACGAAAACATTTGTTAGTGATGTAAAACATAGATGGAACTCCACCCACTTATTATTAAAATCAAGCAAAGGATTTGAACATTTAATAAATGAATTTTATAGCAATAAGCATATTAGAAACGATGATTACACTATTTTGAATGAATCGATTGGCTTTTAGCTTTGAAAATTTAAAAAAAAAATATTGACAAGTTTTGATGACTCTACAAATATTTTATCTAGAGTGTATTATCCTACTAGCTATATTGTGCTTGAACATCTTTATGTAATTGCAAAGGTTTTTCATAAATACAAAAGTAACCCCGATTTTAGTGAAATTATATACTCTACGGAATTAAAGTTTAAGAATTATTGGGAAGACTTGCTTGTATTATTTCCTTTAGCATGCATCATAGACCCTTGATACAATTTATCAAGTATTAAATATGTCATTGGTTAGGTTTCAAAAGCTTTAACTTTTAATACATCTATCACATATAAAAATTTAGAACAAACTTTATGTGAAATGTATAAATTATATATAGATTGAATGGGAGAAAATATTAGTGGGCACCCTCCGTACCTACTCCTCCCGGTAATATTTAAAAAGATAAAGCCAAAATGTTAAATTTATTTCAAAGCATTAATACATATAGACATGGTTGAATAGGTTCTTCAAGTAATGAAATGTTTACCTCATCTAATCAGACATCAAACACAAGTCCAAATGCATTGCCTACTAAATTAGTTGATTAATTTAATCATAATATGCCTAGTAATAAATCAATTTAAAAATTTCAGAAGAAGTGATTGACTTCTGGCAAAAGTACGAACGACGATGGTCAGTAGTTTCGGGGATTGGAAAAGACCAACTAACACTTTCGATTAGCACTGTAGCTTAGGAATATGTTGTTAGCGCAAGTAAAACGGTTGTCCAAGGTTAGAAGCCGACTGAAAGAAGATATTTTAAAGGTATTAATGTGTGTGAAGGATTAGCAAAACGCTCATTTTTTACTGCAAGTTGAATGGAAGCAAATATTAGTGGGCACCCTCCGCACCTACTCCTCCCGGTAATATTTAAAAAGATAAAGGCAAAATGTTAAATTTATTTCAAAGCATTAATACATATAGATATGGTTCAATAGGTTCTTCAAGTAATGAAATGTTTACCTCATCTAATCAGACATCGAACGCAAGTCCAAATGCATTGCCTACTAAATTAGTTGATTAATTTAATCATAATATGCCTAGTAATAAATCAATTTAAAAATTTCAGAAGAAGTGATTGACTTCTGGCAAAAGTACGAACGACGATGGTCAGTAGTTTCGGTGATTGCAAAAGACCAACTAACACTTTCGATTAGCACTGTAGCTTTGGAATATGTTGTTAGTTCAAGTAAAACGGTTGTCCAAGGTTAGAAGCTGACTGAAAGAAGATATTTTAGAGGCATTAATGTGTGCGAAGGATTAGCAAAACTCTCATTTTTTACTGCAAGATAAATATGCCAAAATTGTGTCGCCAGGTAAGTAATATTTAATTTAACATATTAATAAAATTTGCTATTTTATAATATTGTTTTTTATTTTTTAAAAAAAAATTGTACATATAACAAGTTATTCGTGTACAATTTTCAACTCCGTCTACTCGAAATTTAATTAACTGATCCTAAGTCAGGATAAAGATGACGGTTTTATCTTAAAATAAATAAATAAAAAAACGAAAGGAAGAGTTCTTAGGTTGAAGCTCAGCTTGGCCCACGAGCTCGAAGATAAAGATTTTATCTAAAAATAAAAAGAAGAGTTTTCGGGCTGAATTTTAGCTCGGCCCACTAGCCACGAGCTCAAAGGCCGAGCCGAGCTTGGCCATCAAGGAACGAGCCACGAGCTCTACTCATGCTCGACTCAGCCCATTGCCACCGGTACTTCACTAGTGTATCTATAACCCTTTGAGTCAAGTGCACTTAAAGATATGAAATTCCGTTTCAGTTTTGGAACGTGTCTTATATCTGTAAGTGTTATAATAGTCCCATCTAACATTCTAATCCAGACTGTACCAACTCCGACAATTTTGCAAGGCACATTGTTTTCCATAATCACTGCACCTCTCAAAACTCATTCATATGTTATAAACCGATCGCAGTTGGGACACATGGAAAATACATGCCGAGTCAAAAACCCATTCTTCAAAAAGTTTGGAACCCATGTCAAAAATCACAATAAACTCTTCTTAACTTTGCGCATCTTCCACAACATCAGCATCCGTTGTATTTACAGATTGCTTTCCTTTATCAGTATGGAGCAATATGCTGAAACACAATCCATTAAAAGTATTCTTACGGTTTCAAAAGATATATTCAAAAAGAGGGACAGATGAAGGAACTTGATACAAACACAGAAGACCTGTGCAAAATTTTTAAGTATAGAAGTCAAGAAGTTTCCCCTCAAAATCCCAAAATCAGGTCTCGAAATAAAATGCATTTATGTTGCTTAACTTTAAGTTCGGGTGAGATGAACCAACATAAAGACAAAGAACCATAATACTCATGTAATTCTCTAGACAGCTACCGAGCTACGCATTATTGCCAGGTTAGTTCAAGTTGGTAAGTTTCCAATTTGATAACTGGCAAAATCGTGACTTAGTAAATCTCAGCAGTACATCACTTGTTTGTCGCCACAGAAACGAGCAATAACTTCAAATTTCTGACAATGTCGTGATAAATGTGTTTTTACACACTTATTAAGTATTTTAACGAGCTAATTATTGATGAAATTGAGTGAATTCCTATTTACAATTGTGTAATTGTGGCTTTTGTAGGCTAAAATTCCAAATTGGAGGAGAAGAAAGCTAAATGAAGGAAAAAGGACCAAAAATGGACAATAATATGACTTTGGGGACTAAAATTTACAAGTCAGAAAGTCAAGGACCTAAGTTGCAAATGGTGAAGGACTTGATTAAAAAGAAATTTAAGATTTAAGGATCAAATTGGATGAAATCAAAGTTGAAGGACCAAGCATGCAATTCTTTAGGGACCAAACTAAAGAAAAGAAAAAGAAGGGCTAAGGTACGATCCCAATTTTGGGTGATAGGGGGCAACCAAAGGGCTCAAGTGCACATCTGATTTTCTACTAAGCGCGCACCTGAGTTTGAAAAGGAGGACTTGTACGTACATTTTAATTTCTTCAGGGACTCTTCTTGCAATGTGGATGTGATAGTTTTTATACTTTTTAAAACACCCTTTGCACCCTTTTCTACCATTCTTCCTTCCACAATTTTAAAACCCTAACCTAGAGAGAAATGGGAGCAAGCAAAAAGAAATGAAATATCACACAAAAGGAGGGAAATCTTGGAGAAATCAACACCAAAACTAAGCAAGCTTCAAGAGTTCGACCAAGGAAAGTGTTTATTTCTTTGTCTTGTATTTCACATTATATTTTCTCAACTTTTGTGATGTATTTCTTTGATCTTTTTACTTTGTGTCTATTAAATTACAATTGGCTAAACATTTTGATTTTGGGATGAATGAGGAAGCTTGACTATATTTACTTGTTAATGATAAATGTTTGTGTTCTTGTGTTTTTACCATTGTTTTTAGTGCATTATTATTATTATTCCGGCCATTATGTGATTATGTCATGTGATTTGTGCGATTATTGAGAAATTCTTGCACATTTTAGACCGAGAATTGTAGAATCCTTAGGTTCTATAGGAGATAAAGATATATTCATAATCCTATGTAGCCTTTTGAGCTATTTTCACAAATATTTAATGCTATTGATTGTGTTTAATTGACATAGCGATATAGTATGTTAAGCTAATTGATTAGTGAACATTTTAATTAATTTGTTTGTTGAGAAATTAATTTAGTGATGGTCAAGTGGAATCATGAATCTCAACTCGATTAAAATCCAAATTCTCAACATTGTTGTGATTGTGTGTTTTAATTGAACATCAAAATCATTTTCTTTTCATCTTTAACTTCAAAATCAAATTGTGTGTGTTATTATTAAAATTGAATCAATTGACATGTGATTGGAAGAAACCCTCTTCGAGGAATCGACTCGAACTCAAATTCCATTTTGTTACATGAACGCGACTCCCGTGCACTTGCGGTATATGATTTTAGCAAACATTCTGCTAGTCTTCCTAGTTGAAATTGATCTCTTTACATTCACACATAAGCCATAGTCGAGAAAGTCCCAATCTTGGATTTTATGTGGGGAGTGGAGATTTATTGTTACCTTCACAAGCTAAACAGAAGCCCGCAGAATCTATTAACAACCTAGCTAAAAGAGAATTGACCTCGACAACTCAGATTTGGGAATAACTTCATTACCAAATTAAGAAAAAAGAAAATGTAAGTAAATTAAGAAAAATAGTGTAATGGTACACAGGCGCCAAGCCTCCTACCACTGGCCAGAAACCTCATAAAAGGTAAAAGGAAAAAGGCCGTAGATGGAAGGAAAGAATATTCAAACTCAACGTGAAGCTATTTATGTAGATAGCTTAAAAATATCCATTCATAATTTGCACACTAAGCCAGGTAAATCAGACCTTTTATGCCTACTTAGTGCAAGTTATTTGGGCATTATCTGGCGTTGAAGCTTGCATGGCAGCCTCAGTCCGACAACTTTCGCCGTGGAGGAAAAGCTGATTCATCGCCATTCAAGTCACTGATTCTCCTGCATTGATTCAGTATAGAGGCAAAGTCCATTCAATCATAAATGTTTTCCCATTCTTACTAGAATGTTTGATTCATCGGATCATATGAAATATTAGAAAATCAATCCACCTTTATAATCAAAGAAACTATTCTAAAAATAATAGTACTACTGTTGACACTCTAAAAATGCA
>CAIGRR010204510.1:0-11890 GCA_903798365.1 Fraxinus sp. 1973-6204 | reverse complement strand
GCCTGGCAGAGGAGATTAATCCTAACAATTTATTGGCCCATGAATTAGTGTCTGTAAGGACCCTGTCAAGGCTTAGTGCAGACCAACTATAGCCATTCTTATTAATTCTTTGATATTTTATTTCATAAAAAGTCAACCAGTTGAAGGATCAATTATTTGACCGAAATTATGAGGCCAATTAGTCAGATTGACAATTTGATTAATTTAAGAAACTTGCTTCATGTACGGAAGAAAAAATCACAGAACACACACAGCATGTGGGTCCCGCACATTATTTTATTTTTTTAAATACACGATGGGGCTCGTCATTGTGAGTATTCTGGTGAATTTCTGGTGAAAAATTTATGTACAAACGGCATTGCTGTTAATTTAATTAGCCACTGTTAGGTTTGGAATTTCATAACAACACATTTTATGGGACCACAATTTTTCAATCACATTTCATCAACTTTTATCAAAACTTACTAAAAACTAATTTTAATCTCTACCAAATTGGAGCTTATTCAAGAAATGAAAGTCAAAAGTAGAAGCACCAACGCATTATCAATTAGGATTTTTTTTTTTTAAAGGCTTGTCTAATTATTATTATTATTGCATAATTTTGACTTGAAAAGAAAATAAGTTGGGAAAAAATAAGATACATGATAAGCTGAAACAGTTAATAAAGCAATTGTTGGCTCCATTCACGTGCACTTCTTATCATTCTTAACAGTTAATTTTCTATATATTAGGCAGCAAAACCCCAAGTTAATAATTATTACATTATCAAAATGTTTGGTAGAGATTAAAATCGGATTAAAATTGAAAAACTAGTCGTTATGGTTGACTTTTATTAGACGGATGGGACCCAATAACGATCATATTTTCAATTTTAATTGAATTTTAAACCGTACCAAACAGGCTTATATATTAATCAAAATGACAAATAAAGATACATTCCTTCTAATTTCAAAATTAAAGACACCTTGTAAAGTTTGTTTTGAGTAATATATTTCCTCTTTTACTATTTCTGAAGCTTTTCTTTAACAAAAAATTGTAAGTGCCAAAACTATGTCTATTCCTGACTTCTTATCAACTTTCCATTAAAAACATATTTTTGTTACGTTTTGACTTTAATGAATAATTCATTTCTAAGTCTCTGTTTGAGCTACATTAAAATTTTCATTTTCATTCTTTTATTAATTTTCAACCACAAATTTTTCAATAAAATAATATTTTCTATTACATAAATAATTTTTTTTTTTTCAACCACACATTCTTATCAATCTACTATTCCAAAATACACTTTCAAAATAATGTGGCTCAAACACACCCTAAAATTTTCATTTTCATTCTTTTACTCATTTTCAACTACACATTTTTCAAAAAAATAATATTTTCCATCACATCAATAACTTTTCTTTCTTTTTCAAACACACATTCTCCATTAATCTGTTATTTCAAACTACATTCTTCCAAAATAATTTGGCTCAAAAACACCCTAAAGGTTTTTTTTTTCCAGGTAGATTGGAAGTTAAACTGTATTAGATGGGATCATATAATTTTTCAATTTTAACTGAATTTTGAAAAGTTTGAAAGTTTTTAAACTAGATTTTGTTTATTTTTAACAATTGAACTTCTATAAATCTTTTAAACTAGTTTTCTATTGAATTCTCTTCACTTTTGTTAATTTTAGGAGATAGATTCGAGCTTCCGTGAAGAACGAGGAGTCCAGGATGAAGAGATAAAAGTATGAGGTTAAAATACATAGTGGGATCTTGGAGATGAGTGTGGGAGGCTTGAAGATCAAAAAGATTTTGGAAACAACCAAGATTTCACCCCTGAAATGCAAATTAGGGATGCGTTCTAAGTGTTAACTTTGATCTTATCTTTCTTTTTTCTCAGTTGTGTTATGTATTTCTCAATCTCTTTGATTTTATCTTTAATTTTTCTCAATTGTGTTATGTATTTCTTAATCTCTTGTATTTTTATTAATTTTCATTATGAGCTAAAATTTTAAGTGTTGGGATGATTGATATAGTTTAACATTTGCCTAATGAATTTTATTGCTTACTTTTTAAATTTTATTACCCCATTTCAAGTTGGTCTGTATTTAATGTCTTTCATTACTTGATAATCAAATGTTTGCTTAGTGAAGTATTTAATTTTCAAGAGGTTATTAGATATTTTAAACTTAATAGTGAATACTCTAGATTTAGACATAGATATACTCTTAATCTTTAGGCATTCCTTTGATTTATTCTCATAAAAAATTAATGCAATCAAGTGCATTATTAATCGACATAGAAATATATTATGTTAATATGCTCAATTTGGGCTAGTTTGATGTTCGAGAAAGGTAATTAATTTGTCAGTTGTGCTATATATACATATATATAGACACACACACGAAAGTTTACATACACATGATGTGATGAGATATGATTGTATCGAAATTTCTTTAAAAAAAAAAAATCTGCTCTCTTTTTTACACTTAATTTATTTGTAAATCATTATGTAACTCTATTACGTACAAGTAACATTATTCTTAGTTAAATTAGGATAATTGGATCTATCATTAGAAAAAGGGGCAATACGTTAAATAGCTTTTTGCGAAGTTGATAAAGAAATTAGTTTTAAATTACTTAAGCACAAGTAGACAATTCTCGTGAAACTCGACACTCCTCATCACTCTAAAACTTATTCAAGACAAGTACACTTGCTTGTATTGTGTTCTTAATAGTGAACACGTACTCATCTTGCACATGTAACACAATGTGGGTTAAAAAAAAATAGATTTAGAAGTTAGATGGTAAGTACATGAACATGAGAGAAAAATAAACTTAAAAAATGAATTCAGGCCACCTACAATTTATTTATTTAAGCAATGTATATTTTTTCTTAATAGGGATAAAGAAATAGAAAATTACAAGATAATTTGTCTCAAGAGGGATAAACAAGCTTCCTCCTATAATGAGACGGTTTCTTTTTCTTTAGCCCTAAATGAATGACTAGAATTAAGCAAGACAATGAGGAGAAAATGCAATTAGTATGTGAATAATTGAGAGGGGGGATGTGTATGTACGTCTTGTTAGCATAATATTATATTTATGCACAATAATATTATTATTTAATGGTAGCTTAATATCTTCCTTTTTTGTAGTATATAAACAATTGTTTTCTCATTATTTACCCTAACATTGGTGGCTCATAAAAACCCTTCCCTTCATTCTTCTTCTGATGAGAACCACGTAACAAACGAACACTACGTAACCCCGCAATGATATTGACACAGAACCCAAGAACTCCAAAGAGTCAAGGTTTTGGATTTAATCCAAAAACAATGAACCAACCAACCAGTAAAAATGGATTTATCGACCTCTTGATCACACGATAATTGAATCTTACTCGAATTTTTGAACGCCACAAGATTGTTAGATCTTGATAAGTTCGGTGGACGCCACAAAGACTATTCGTCTTTGATAAGTTCGATAAATTTGTTCCATCAAGAAACAAAGAGAGAAAGCGAAGGCCTTTCATTAATTCATAATAAAAAATTGTCTTTACAATGTAATGGAAATTGCTATTTATACTAATACTAGAAAACCTAGGAAAATCGAAAATAATGTTCAAATTATGGTAAAATATCAATAAGATTGGAATTATAAGGCAATTAGGATTCTCGTGTGAAAAAGGAAACTCGCCCATTTATGTGGCATTTATTTGCTCCTCGAAGACTCGAACCTGGTTTAGAACTTTCTCCAACAATCACCAAAGTCTGTGGCGCAACCCGGATCATATCTTCTCTTTGTGTTTGATTTATTAGCATTATGTTTGTTAAGGAATATAATCTCACATCAAATAAAGCTGAAAATATAATTATCATGTTGATTTATATTATTATCACTTCTCTTCATGGTTCATTAGGAAAAGACGGTTTCTGTTTTTACAATATGTTAATATTCTGGATCATTTTGCTATTACGAACTATTTTCTAATAGATTATTGTCATCTTTACAAATCTATGTGTTACACAAGGAACTTTCATTCGTAGTTTGGGACTGGACTACTCTCGATGACTTATTTTCCTATTTTTCCATTGTGACATATATCAAGTTATGTGCACTTCTTGGATACACGACATCACTGTCCTTTGCTGTATGGAAATATTATATTGCACTTCTAGTTTCTTGTGATACCAAAAGTTCTCAATCAAATTAGTCAATGTTATTTCATTTTCCGTTTTAGAACTCATGTGATTTGTAGAATTAACAGAAGTTTCTAGTTCGGTAGACATGTAAATGGGATTGTGGGAACAATTAACAGATCCTTTGTTGCATCTGTTTGAACAAGATTTTCGTTGTTCAAGTTTAGTTTTTGTTTATCAGGTGAATTTGATAGCAATGAACTGAAAAAAAAAAAAAAAAAAGATTGATGACACGGAGTGAACAAGTTGCTTATGCTATAGCACTCTACGGACTATGATGCGTAAGAAAATGTTGAGGTAGATAATGTTAAGATTCGAGATTCTATCTTAAAAGGTCAATCTTATTAAGAGGAGTAACTCAATCCTTCATAAGTTAGTCAATATTTTCATCTTTAATTGATGTGAAATTATATCCCTTAACATACCCCCGCAAGATGGTGGCTCGTTTGAGCAGACCAATCTTGAAATTCGTATGCTCATTTTTTTGAGTCTTGATCGGATCGAATTGTTCGTTGGAACTTAATGGGCTTTGATATCATGTTAAGATTTGAAATCCATCTTAAAAGGGCAACCTTATTAAGAGGAGTAGTCCAAACTCTTGTAAATTGATTTATGTTTTCATCTTTTATTTGATGTGAGATTTTATCTCTTAACATAAAAAATTTGTTAGGGTCTTTACATTTTTGTTATTTTAGGTATCTTCGAACATGTATCTTAAATTCAGGTACGAGGTTGATGTTCCGTATTCTAATATATTTTAGATAAAAAAACATACTTGGTGTACAATCATGGATGACAACTTTATTTACAGAATGTCATGTAGCATTCTATCATTGGACAGTTTTAACAAAAAGTTATTTTTGCAGCCAATAACTTTTTGTCAACACACTAAATTCAAAAGCATCCAACACATTGATGAAATTGAAAATTTCATGCAGATAATAAAATATGTTAATTTCAAATATGTGGTAATGTATTCGTGTGTATTTATTTTAGGGGAATGAGTTCAGATGGCCACCACTAAAACACATTTTGTTCAACTGGCCTTTGACCAAAACTATAAAAATAAAAGGAACTTTAATTATTTAGAAGTGTCAAAAGACTCCTTTACCCTTATATTGTAAAACAAAAATGAAGAAGGAATTGAGGTTTTTCTTCACTCATTTAAGTCTAACACACACAGTCTTCTCTTCCTTCAAATTCAAAAACATAAATGGAGCCGCCACCTTTGATAGTCGAAAACTCCGGCCAACCACCACCCAAATCGTCGGACATCCATACTACTAGATAGCCCTCATTACCCTCTACAACCCCCACCCAACAACCAGCTTCGAATCCTGCTGAAATCGCCGAAAAACTGAGCCAAAATGGCCTGCTCGCGTTCTCAAAAACGGTCGGAATCTTCAACTCCGACAAACCACACGTCATGCCCAGCATTCCAGTCGATTAAACACATCAAGGCGTCACTGTCCATGGTCACCAAGCACTCTTCAGCTCCGGCAAACCGCACGCCATGCCCAACATTCCATTATTGATGTTTTGAATATCGTTTGTGTAGTTGCTTTGTTCTTTTTGTTGGAGTAGCTGCTATTTTCATGATTATGAATATTGAATGTAATTAAAATTAACGTATTTTCTTGGCCTTTTTATCTAGACTACTTAATGATTTGATAATGTTATCTAGGTACGTAGATTTTGTCTAGCTAGTGCACAAAGTGATTTGTTAGATTTTATAGTCATTGTGCCATCAAAATAATTTTGTACAACTGGAATTGAATTAAAGTCATTTTGCGATTCTGTGTTTATTTTTTTTCCAAATTAAAGGTAAATGACGTTTACACCATTACAATATATGTAAATGTCGTTCCAGTACAAAAATGCACTCATTCGAAAAACGATAGTGAAATTGTTCTCGAGACACAACGATATAGAAGTCGTTTCAGTATGAAAATTACACTGACTAACATAACGATATTGAAATCGTTCCAGAAACACAAAATAATTTATATATCGTTTTAGTATCAAATACACACTGCTTGACTGATTTTCATAACAACATAGAAGTTGTTTTACCGACAGGGCGAGCGCCCAGCATGAGCTAATGCGCGCGTCAGGTGTAAATGGTTACTCTCAGTACCTCTCATTAGCTGGCCAGGCGCACACGCCGACTGACTTATTTTTTTACTTCAATTTAGTTCTCGAAGTAATTGCAGCCCAAATCCTTCCACTTTCATCTTGCAAGTCTTTGAGTTTTGATTTTCCTTTCAATCATGCCCTCTACAAACTACAACGACATAGATATTGTACTCATTTAAGTTAAAATGATATCGTCCACAGCCACCCGACATACATTCGTCGTACGTATGACGATAAAAATAGGTTATCAAGCGAGTTTGATCTCACTCAACAGAAACAATGGGAACATTTGTATTCCATAGTTGTATACCACCTTTGAGTTGTTTGAATATAAAGAAAGTATCTCCGTTCGCTCTTCCTGGCATCAACCCACTTGATGTCCTCTTTCGATCATCATACATATGATGAATGTATGTCGAATGACTGTAGAAGGTCGAATCTTCGTTTTTAAGCATAACGATAGAGTAATCGTTTCACACGAAAAAAACGATATAAATGTCGTTGTAATTATTATTTGAACTGTAACGATTTCGAACTCGTCAACTTTGCACTGAAACGATATGGACATCCATGTGTTATTTTGTGTATTGACACTACAACGATATAGTTGTCGTTTTACATAAAAAGAAACAATATCAATGTCGTTATAGTTATTATTTGAACTGTACGATTTCGAACTCGTCAAATTTGCGCTAAAACGACAACTATATTGTTATGCTAAAAAACGATGATTCAACCGTCCACGACCACCTGACATACATCCATCATACATAGGATGATAAAAATGGGTTATCAAGCAAGTTCGATCTCACTCAACAGAAACAATGGGAACATTTGTCTACCGCCTTTGAGTTGATTGTATAGAAAGAAAGTATCTCCGTTTGATCTTTCTGAGCCATTCAAGTGCTATCAACTCACTTGATGCCATATTTCGATCATTATACATATGTTGGAGGCACGTCGAATGATCATGGTCTGTCGAATCGTCGTTTTTAAGCATAACGATATAGTTGTCGTTGTAGTTATTATTTGAACTATAATGACTTCGAATTTGTCAAATTTGTACTGAAATGATATGGACATCCATATGTTATTTCGTGTGTTGACACTACAACGATATAGTTGTCGTTATACATGAAAAGAAACAATAACAATGTCATTATAGTTATTATTTGAACTGTAGCGATTTCTAACTCGTCCAATTTGCACTAAAATGAAAACTACATCGTTATGTTATTTTGTGTATTTGACACTACAACGATATAATTATCGTTTCATGTGAAAAGAAACGACACATGTCGTTTTAATTACTTTTTTCAATTGAAACGAGTTCAAACTCGTCAAATTTGTGTTGAAACGATATGGATACCGTTATGTTATTTCGTGGGTTTGACACTACAAAGCTTTCATTGTCGTTTGATATGAAAAGAAACGACATCTATATAGTGGAAGGACCTGTGACGCAATTACTTGGAGGACTCTATTGAATTGAAGAGAAAGTAAAAGTCATCCAAGCACGTGCCTAAGCCTTGGACGCGCGTGCGACTGCTCCTTATGTTATGTGCGCTGTGCAAGTTTTTAATATAATGACTTTCATGCAATTTTATTGGTCTGTAACAACTTCAATGTCGTTATGAAAATTAGTAAAGTAGTGTGTTTTTCATACTAGAACAACATCAATTTCATTTTGTGCCTCAATAATGATTTCAATATTGTTATGTAAATCGATGCAATTTTCGTACTGGAACAACATCAATATCATTTTGTATCTCAGGAACGATTTTGATGTCGTTATGTGAATCTATACATTTTTAATACTGGAACTACATATACGTCAATTATAATGATATAAAAGTCATTTTTCTGTAATATGAAAAAAAACACGACAACGTAAAATGACTTTATTTTGTTCCAATAACACAAAAGCGATATTAGCACAATAACCATAAAATCTAATAAATCATTTTGTACTTCCAATAAGTACAAAATAATAAAGTTACGAGTCACAATAATGTTACAATTTTAAGTTTCATTAGCAGCTGGTTGGCCCTTACAAGTTGAACGAACATGACCAGTTTTCTTACTATTAGAGCTTTAGACGTTATATGAACAAGAGTTGAAATCTCCATTTTGTATGGCATTGTATCGACTTTCAACATCTTTCTGATTTTATCATACAAGTTCATACAAAAAATTGTTTTCGAAATAAGAATAAACGTTGTTTTCCCTTTGCTATTCCTCACATATTCTTCCATTTCTAATCACTTTCAACTGATTGCTCATATTCAACTAGATAACAAACTGAATCCATAACATATCCACGGTGTCCATATCTACAATTCAACACAAAAATTTCATCGAATATCAAACTTTNATATTCTTCCATTTCTAATCACTTTCAACTGATTGCTCATATTCAACTAGATAACAAACTGAATCCATAACATATCCACGGTGTCCATATCTACAATTCAACACAAAAATTTCATCGAATATCAAACTTTGTATATTATTGATAACGCGATGTATGTCGTTATGAGTTGCAGAAAATGACATGTAAGTCGTTCTAGACAGAAAGAAATGAAAATGTATGTTTCACAGTAGAACAACAAATTGAATTGCCAAAGATGTGTTTACCAACATGTTTATTTCAAAAATAAGGGGTAATAAGAAAGATTGAAAAGTAACACATATCAAAACTCTAATTCAATGATAAAATGAATTCAAAGTCATAATTAACAAATGAACGCCATAAATACAAATCAAAAAAAAAAATGACAGAAAAATTGAAAAAAAAAATAAAAAATAGCCCAAATATTGAAATTTAACATTACCTTATCTTCTTCCCCAAATGCCCAACAAGAATATTGTAAGACTCACTTCAACCAACTTAGTGTTCAAGGGTATGACAATAGTAGATTTTAGGGTTTCATGAAGGAGAGAAGATGATGATAAGAAAATGAGAAGAATAATTGCGGGGAAAGTCGACCTGATTGTGGAAGAAATGAAGCCAAAATTGAATTAGGGGTAAATGGAAATTGAAAGAGGAATTAAAGTTTTATGTCTTTTTACATACAAGGATATTTCAGTAATTTATAAATTGTATTTTCCTGTTCTTTGTATCTTTAGACTATCTAACTAAAAAAGATAGATGTTAGACTTTATAAATAAATTTTTGTTTTGACTAGGCCTCTTAAATGAAGTCCATTTTTTTTTTTTACCAAACCTAATTTTTAAGTTTTTTATTTTTTTATTTTTTTGGTACACTTTAAAACTCTCTTTTTTAATATGTTAAGTATTGACACAGTCAAACATGCTCTGTTAAAAATGAAGATGCCCAATTTTTAACAAATAAATTAGTAATTTTGATTGTTTGTCCTAATTTTAATTTTTTAAATTTATTTTCGTTGGTGCATAGAAACTAAAATTTTCATTCAAAAGAAAATGTATAGAATGTAAATAAAACTATATAAATAGATTCAAATAGTATGTAATTTTCTAATTGGAACTACCATTCTTCTTTACAAATTTATTTATATAAATTTTAGCACATGGCTCATGATGACAAGGCTTTAGGATGTGGGAAAAGCCACTTTGACAGCAGAAAACGCCCAGAAGCAGTGCCGGAAAGGTATGTGGCAAGAGGTAATCTGGATGGAAGAAATTATTGTGTTTTAAATTATCCAAATGCCACGTGAAATTATATAAACATATATGTCAAGTATGATGTACTCTAGCATGGTCCTTAGGATATATCTCTTCCAAATATGATGCATGTTAGAGCGAGGTCAAGATTTTGGAGTAGATAAAAGTGAGTACCTAAAAATATGGCTCCCTAGCAAAGAGGACAGAAATTTGACCTGCTGGAAGATGTAATAGTAGAGATTCTCTCAGGACATGGATTTATGAAGTTCAATGATGAGCATAAAATAAATTAGAATTTGGTTACCATCAGTAAAACTTACCCAACTTGTCACCAATTAATTACTCCTTGAATTATTTCATCAAAATGAGAAGATTGGGTTTCAAACTTCTGGTTAAGTTCTTCAGATTGGGCCAACAGGTAAAATTTTCTTACTTTGTAACTGCTAGACCATGCAAGTTTTTGTATGAGAATCAGGTGCATTCCCCATTGGCAGTTAGTTAAATCAAGAACCGTCCATGTAAACAATTCTGATAATCTTTGATTTTAATGTTGGTATCATAAATTGTGGGATAATGTTTCAGAATGTCTATGAAATTAGTTCATTGCTTGTAAATTTTGGGTGGTGTTTGAAAGAAAAAAACCATGTGATCCCTTGTGATTATGCTCTTCACTGGCCCCTATCCCTATTCCTCTTCATCACACAATCTGCAATTGAAGATTTCATATAGACCTAATAATCTATATATACACACAAGTGAATGAGTAATTGATAAAACATACAACACGAATCTTGGCAAGTTCAAGCTTTCTCTAGTTTCTTAAGCACTTTGTACAGCCATGGCCATCCGTATGCCTCATATTATTCATGATAAGCAATTTCTTCAACAGTCTTCAGATATTCCGAGGGGATATTTTGCTGTTTATGTTGGAGGTGAAAGGGAAAGATTTGTTGTTCCGATCTCTTACTTGAACCATCCTTCATTTCAAGAATTGTTAAATCAAGCAGAAGAAGAATTCGGGTTTGATAATCAAACTGGGGTCCTCACACTTCCCTGCAAAGAGGATTTCTTTATTGATCTCGCTAGTCAGTTGAACAGAATCTGAAATAGTATTTGTACAAAGCGCAATTTTGTAGAGAAGACTCATTAGAATGTAGTTTCTATTTTTATTTATGGAGAAGCTTTGAAAGAAACTAAAGCTCTCCTGAAAATAGAACTTTCCTTGTACAGAGTTGATAAGTTATTGTTATGTTTTTGAGGAATAAGCGCCATTTACTAGAAAATATACATTTTTTCAGTGGCGAATTGATGATTTCGATATTTTTTTTTTTTTTTATCTCTTCATACAAGGTTCAATATTATTAGTTATACCATATTAAGCTGTATTGGGAAGTACCTTGTGCTCAACAGGTTCTTCTGATGGTCTATGGTCCCATTGTTTGTGATGTTGCCCTCCAGCTCTGTTTTAAATCTGTTTTCGTCACTTCTAAATTTGTAGCTCAGCAAATTGAAGCTAGAATCTTAATCAAGAAATTTTTTAATGACTTTATAAATCAGTTATCAACTGTACAGATTAACTGCATTAATCTCTCTCTCATAATCATTCAGACCAATCTTCCCTCATCCAATGTAAGAGGGGGCTGAACCAACAGCTGTTGTTTGTCTTTTTGCTATCGTAATTTTTGAGCATTGCCTTTGGGAGATAAAGCTACTGTTATGACCTGAATTAATTAATTTCTTTAACTGAATTCTAATTTGTAGAAGTCCAATTTAAAAAAAATCATTTTGATCCGAAGGAGTAAGGACAAATTTTACGAATCAATTTAGAGAATTCCAACGATTTCTATATCTGCTAACAGTCAACATTTAGCTGAGTACTTTGATTGTTATTGTTGGGAGTAAAAAGAAGTCTCACATCGGCTA
>CAIGRR010204486.1:0-12635 GCA_903798365.1 Fraxinus sp. 1973-6204 | reverse complement strand
AGAAACGCAAGAAATAAATTAACTAGTAGTTTTGAATTAAAAAAATAATAAATAGGGTTCATCTTCATTCAATACAAAAGCGGATTTAGCATAACATGTTAATACATAAATTAAAAAAAAGAATAATAGAAAAATATCATCCGGATCATGAAATAAATCAAAAGAAGTTGATCTTCAAGTTCAAGGTTGAATTCTTCAAAATTTTGATGTAATTGACCTTCTATTCCTTGCTAGGGCTTGATCTCATCTCAAAATATAGTAATTAGCCTTTTGTTTGAATTTGATGATAATATTTTGTATGAAGAGACAAGAGAGTTTTTTTTTTTATGTGTATCCCTTGTTCTCTATTTATAAAAGCCAAAAAATAGGTCAAAATCGCATTCAATTTGGTTTCCAAACAAGTTTGGAGATTGACCCTTCTCCGAGTCAGTCTAGCCAGAAAGGGGAGGGCCCGCTGTCTATCGCGAAAGGAAACTAAAGATTCGTCTTCGAAAAAGGCCCAACTTGCGCATCGATATAATTGCTGCGTGAGCGTGCCATAGAACCAAATGACTCTCGAGTTGGGGAAAATAAGGTGTTATGCGCGCACCATGAATTGCCTGAGCGTACAGGTTTGTCTCTGAGCAGTTTCCGGTATTTTGGCCATAAATTTCTATACAAGTATACAATTGAGCTGATTTAAAATGAATTAGCAAGATAATTCAAAGGGATACAATTCTTTTGGAAGTACAATGTTTCCAACTCGAATGTTTTCTATCTGAAAAATGGGTCTCAAATTGAGGCTAAAAATCCATAGCATAACTTCTTCGACTGAAAATTGATTTGTGAAAATACTTACATTATGTTTCACTCCTTTGACCTCCAATTGCATTCAATTGATCCTATATGATCTTCATATCGTTTTGTGGTTCGAATCATCTATTGAATTTTTACACTTTGGTCCCCAAACTTTGAATTTCCTTCATTTTCACACGTTTTTCGTTCTTTTTTTTTTTTAAATCCACCAATTTGCATTGAGTTCAACCTAACAAACATAATTAATACAAAATTAAGCTATAACTCATCCAAATCACTAACAAATATTCTAATTTAATGGCCTTGATAAGTGTACAAAATATACTTATCTAACACCCCCAAATTTGAACAATGTCCTCAAACAAAACTATAACCTAACTTAACCAAAAAATTGTAAGCATATATATGGTTAGATAATTTGCCTTTTCTCTTACGATTGAAATACATGTATTAAAACTATGAACTGCTACAAAATTACAATGCTAAAATTAATTTTTTCTTATCCATTGCAAAATTGACGTGTGTGTGTGTGTGTGTGTGTGTGTGTGTGAAAATTCATGTAAAGCATCATAAATTTATAAAGAGATTCAAATTCCGACCATTTATGGCCAAATGTTTCATTTCTTCACTCGTAAGATACATGCCCCCAAACTTAATTCTTTTTACTCTTTCCCCAAGGTGTGATATAAGGTTACATTTTTAATATAATATTAATCATTACCCTCTCTAGTTTGGTTCAATTTTATTAATTACAGTTCAACACATCAACAAATGCGGATTTTCCTTATTTTTTATTGCTTCAACCTCTAAAAATCAATTAAGTTAATAATCTCTTGTCAAAATTCTAATTCTTTCAAATAAGTGTTCGGGGTTTAATCAAGACATGTAGGAACTTTTTGTGCAGACTCCTCTTCATTAAGCTTTCTGAATGACCCTTGTAGTGAATTTTCAACCGATAACTCCCAAATCAAATGACCATAAGGCACTAGATTTTTAGATACCCTAGCAGACTTAATCACTCGAGTCATAAATGTTACAAAGAGAAGTTTCAGAATAAGATAACACCACATATTCATTATTTTTTCTATAATTTTGTTTTCCTTCTTTCCTTTTTTTTAATGATCCGCGCAATACCCCTTTATAGACACTCATTTTCAAAAATCGACTCCCAACTTAAGAGTTCAATCTAATTTCCATCTTATTAGCCTTAGATAATTCACACAAAATTTAACACAAGTGGAATCTACATATATCTCAATGTCTTTCTACATCACCTCAATCACCCACAAATTATCCTATAATTGTTTTAATGATGTATAATTTAGTGGTTATTTGGATTTAGCATCTAAGGTCACTAATTTTTGTTTACATATTCAAATTTTGAATCAAACTATTTCTGCATGATGCAAAACATAAATCTCATGTGCAAAAATATCAAATTTCACATGAATAAGTATAAATTAACCTTAACACGTAACTTTTTCGCAATTTATNTTTTTTTTTCACCTATTCAAATTTTGAATCAAACTATTTTTTCATGATGTAAAATATAAATCTTGTGCTCAAAAATATCAAATTTCACATGAATAAACATAAATTAGCCTTTACACGTAAGTTTTCACAATTTATAATCTAATACATGATTTCAAATATATGCATGTAGTCAAAATTATCTAACACACACAAGAACACAAAAATATATTCTTTTTACACTCAAACAAGCACGCAAACCAATAGAAACTCAATATTTTTCCTACACCCCCAAATTTATAAAAGATATTGTCATCAATGTCTAAAAATATAACATGTAATATATAAATATTAAGGGCAAAGAATGGAACTAAGTACTCCCCTGATATGTATTTGAAGGTGATGGATGGACTGACACGAAAGTTCTAGCTCACTTGCTATGTCTTTTCCCTTATCCAATGTGTTCAGGTAACATGTTCCTTCAAAATAGTAAAAAAAAACAATCACAACATGAAACAATTTGTAGTAAGCTCATACACACCTTAAAGGTAAATATGGGGATAAAGATACCATATACTACTAAAAGTAAGAAAAAAAAAAATGCTTATCCTATATCTAAAAAGTAAAATAAACAAAAAGAACGAAAATTGGGTTGCCTCCCAATAAGCACTTATTTATAGTCATTAGCTTGACTTTATTGTTTTGACTATTTGTCGTGGCTTGAAAAGAGAGCTTTCAGCTTTGCATCGATTGCACTGATAGTTGTTTTTTAAGTTATCTTTAAGCCTTCAGATTATAAGATTTTCATTATTGTACCGCCCAATAATTTCACCTTCGTCCTTCCTGTTCTTGTTAATTCCCCAATGATTGATCTTTCAACATTCCTCAATGTCTGGAGGTTGCTTAAGTGAAGCATTCATGGTGAAACTTTGTTGTTTTTCTTCCACCCTCAAGATTATTTCACCTTTTTTAAAATTCATTAATGCTCGTGCTGTAGATAAAAATGGTCTTCCCAAATTAACGGCATATGTTGAGCATCTATATCAAGGATAATGAAATCAGCTGGAAAAATGTGATACCCAACTTTGATAAGCACATTCTCTACCCTCCATAAGGATGCTTGAGTGNTTTTTCAAAATTCATTAATGCTCGTACAGTACATAAGAATGGTCTACCCAAAATTAACGAAACATGTCGAGCATCTATATCAAGGATAATGAAATCAGCTGGAAAAATGTGATACCCAACTTTGATAAGCACATTCTCTACCCTCCATAAGGATGCTTGAGTGTCCTGTCAGCCAGCTATAGGATTATTGATGTTGGTTTTGGACCATCCAATGCTAATTTCCTATAGATAGACAGTGACATCAAATTAATACTTGCTCCAGAATCAATTAATGCATTCCAATTATTTGAATTTTCTATAGAGCAAGGTACATTGAAACTCCCTTGATCATTTAGTTTAGGAGGGAGAACACGCTCTATTATTGCAATGCACCCTTCTATCAGAGCCACTGTTTCATCTACTGATTGCTTTCTCTTATTAGTCAATATCTTTTTTAGAAACTTTGTGTAATTTGGAATCTGTTGAATGGCGTCAATGAAAGGAATGTGGATGTAAAGTTATCTGAGAACATCCAAGAACTTCTTGAATTGTATGTCCAGCTTATTGTTCTGCAACCTTTGAAGGAATGGGACTGAAAGTGTCTGTTTATTGACATGAACATTTACCTTAACCAGTGGATTGTCCGACTTTTCTTCTTGATTAATCTTTGATGATTATTCAAACTGACTCACTTGTTCCTCACTCATGGTAGGTACTTGATTCTCCTCTATCCCTATCTTCTTCATAGTGATTTCTGGCAGCTGAACTCCACTTCTCGTTGTGATGGTTAGGACTAATTCTTCTTTAGGCTATTTTCGAAGCCTTTGAGGAAATGGAACATGCGGCACATAAGCTCGAATATGGGTAGTATGCTTAATTTCTAGTGTTTTAATAACTGCATAATTCACAGCTTCTACTGCTAATACCTGTTCCCGTGGGTTTTTTGTGTCGCTTGGCATAATTCTTTGTGTTCTGTTTGCTAATGTAGCTATCATTTGACCAATCTGAGTCTCCAAAATTTTAATTGCAACCTGTTAGCTTTGAATAATTGCCTGCTGGTTTTGAAAATTTGTCTCACTTTTTGTAATGAACTGAGTTAATAATTCATCCATCGATGACTTTCTGTTTTGCTGTTGTTATTGTTGTTGGAATCCCAACGGTCTTGCTTGAAAGTTTCCTTCTTGTCCCTAACTTTGACTGTTAGCCCACGAGAAATTAGGATGATTCTTCCACTCCGAATTATATGTGTTGGAGTAGGGGTTGTTCTGTTGCCTTTGAAAATTTTGCGTGTAACTAACCTCTTCAGGCTGGATTACATGTGTGGAGGCTAAAGGACATCTTTCTGTAGTATGATCAGCCCCGCAACCTTCACAAATCAATTTCGGTTGGTGTACCATATTTACATTTAGAGTAAGTCTGTCTAACCTCCTTGTCAATGCTTCCATTTGGGCTGCTAATGATGTAGCTATGTCAACGTTGTGTATTCCTATTGTTTTCCTCGACACTTTCCTATCTAATGGCCACATGGATTGATTCTCTGTAATTCAGAGTTTATCCAGGTTCCGTAACAGGTTACCTTATTTTGAGTTGATCGACTCGAGAATGTGAGAAGAATTTCAAAATGAATTTTTGCACCATGTCATTCCATGAAACTATGCTCCTCAGGAATTAGTGAGTTTAGCCAGTCTCGTGGGCCGTCCTTTAAGGTGTGAGGGAATAAACGCAGTCGAAAAGCTTCAGTAGACATGCCTTCGTGACTAATCATATCGTACAGCGTCAAGAAATCTTGAATATGTTCATGAGGATTTTTAGTTGATCTTCCAAAGAATCTGATATCGTGACGCATCTGAAATAAGTTGATGACGTCAGGTCTGATGTGGAAGTTAGCCTGCCCAAATGGTGGATATATGATACGTGGTTGCACAGGAATGGAAATGGGATTCACATAATCCCTCACTAAAGCTTCTTCATCATTTCCTACTTCCCTCGGCTGGTCTGGCTGAACTTGATTCGAATTTTGATTTTCTGCCATTTCCCTTGCTTCCCTTTGTTCTCTTCTTTGTTCTCTGAAAGTTCTTTCGATTTTGAGATTTATTGGAGGAAACTTGTTCTCATTAGAATCTTGCATAAACTATACTTTCCTGAAAAGAGTAAAATAAGAAATTTAGTTCGTTCAATAAACAGCCTAAAAAATATAAAAACCTCAAATCTAAAAAAACTAATAAACTCAAATTAAATAAATTATTCATCGGCAACGACACAAAAAACTTGTTCGTGCAAAACTCGCAAGCGTACGGAATCAGTGACCAGTAATAGAATTGATAAATTGAGAGTATCGTCCACAAAAAATAAATTCAATTTAAGTTTACTAGATTTTTATGAGACTCGATTATGTAAATAAAAGAGAGTTTGATTTTGTTTTATGTCAAATTAATTAAAGAAAGCGGTAAAAATACAGTGTTTATCGATTTATGGACGATTGTATTGGATCTCAAATCCGTCTATTGCTATCTATTTCAATTCTTGATTTGTAATCTAATTTCGTTCTTACGTTTTTGACAATCGATAAAACTATGATATATGATTTTCTTTTCCAAGACAAATTAAATCTATCCTGTCCACAACCCGAATCTATTCTTAGCCCAAATTCGAATGATTAAAATGCATTATAGTTTAGATTATCTATATGATTGGCACATGTAATAAATATTATTTCTAACATCTATTGCACATATGTTAATTTTGCTGCGTTCTAAATTTACTATGAGTCTCCCAATATTACAAAAAAACAACTAATTATCTAATTGGTGGNATTTTAAATTATCTCTATGATTGCACACGTGATAAATGTTAATCCTAACAGCTATTGCACATATGTTAATTTTATCGCGTTCTAAACTTATTGCGAATCTCACAACGCTACAACATGTAACTAATTATTTAATTGGTGGCCAAACAATTAAATAATCCAATGGGTATGCAAAATTAATCAAGAAATGTAAGAAATAAATTAAACTACTAGTCTTGAATTAAAACAAATAACAAATATGGTTCATCTTCATCCAATACAAAAGAGATCTAGTCTAACATGTTAATATATAAATTACAAAAAAAAATAATAGAAAGATATCACCCGGATCATGAAATAAATCAAAAGAAGTTGATCTTCAAGCTCAATGTTGAATTCTTCAAAATCTTAATGTAATTGACATTCTATTCCTTTATAGGGCTTGATCTCCTATCTCAAAATATAATAATTAGCCTTTTTTTTTAATGAATTTGATGATAATATTTTGTATAAAGAAGCAAGAGAGTTTTTTTTATGTGTATCCCTCGTTCTCTATTTATAAGAGCCAGAAAATATGTCAAAATCGCGTCTAATTTAGTTTCCAAACGAGTTTGAATCGCGAAAGGAAACTAAAGTTCATCTGCGAAAAAAGCCCGACGTGCACACCAATATAACTACTGCAAATGTGTCATAGAACCAAATGACTCTCGGATTGGAGAAAATAAGGTGTTGTATGCGCGCATAGGTTTGTCTCTGAGCAGTTTTCGATATTTTAGTTATAATTTTCTCTATAAGTATCCAATTGAGCTGATTCAAAATGTGTTGGAAAGATAATTCAAAGAGATACAATTCTACTTGAAATACAATATTTCTATTTCGAATGTTGCTATCCAAAAAATGGGTCTCAAGTTGATTCTAAAAATCCATAACATAACTCCTTCGGCTGGAAATTGATTTGTGAGATACTTCCGTTATATTTCACTCCTTTGACCTACAATTGCATCCAATTGATCCTATATGATCTTCAATTATTGTTTTGTGGTTTGAATCATCTATTAGATGTTTACACTTTGGTCCCCAAACTTTGGAATTTCTTCGTTTTCGCACGCTTTTCGTTCTTTTTTTTTTTCCCAAATCCACCAATTTGTATTGAGTTGAACCTAACAAATATAATTAACTAGTTAAATTCTTTGGTACACAAAACTACTTCATTTTCAACCACAACCAAACAGCATTTTTCTCCTTTGGAACATTTCAAAGAATTTGATTTGATAGATGTAGATGGATTTTTGATAGGGCTTTTCGATCCCTAAAAATACTTTTCATTCTACGTCTAGGTTGAAGGCATTTTATCAAAACCTAACAAGGCATCCTCCAAATCCATCTGTGTGAGAATTGCTCGCATCCTCACTTGTCATAGAGTAAATCTCACGTTGCGATCCAATAATAGAGTATTATATTTCATCGTTGCCATGCAGAAGATCAACATTGCTCTCAATTAGTTTGTTATGAATAAAGCACAAGGTAAAAACAAGATGATATAAAAAAAACACATCAAAACTCCAAGATTTAGTGTGGAAACCCATGACGGGAAAAAGCAAGGATAGAGTACGAGAATCTATTAAATCAAGAAACAAAGTTATTTTATAAGATTTGATACTATCAATCTGAATCTTACAATCCTCACAAGTTTCTAATGTATTTCACAATGATCCAAATGTTGTTCAAGCTTATGACGAGGCTAAACCATGTGGAGTATATAAATGAACCTATTTTGGTGTTTTGAATGAAGTAGATTACATGAATTGAGGTAGAAATCAAATTTTGGCCGAACAGATGGTGCCCAGGTGCTCAGTTCCTATCTTCTTTTTATTTGGTTGGCGCATCGGTCCTGATGCCTAAGTGTCCAAACGTTGTTCCTTCTTCATGCATCGACACTTAGGCACCACGACCTGGCACCCTGTCTCTGTCCTAAGCACTTCAAAAACTTTTTTATCTATTTCAAAATCATTCTTCTAATTAAACTCTCAATTTTTGATGAAATTTGATCCCCTTTCAAGTCGGATTTCCAAACCAAAATTATTTAGGCTTCCTTTAACAATCAACCACCCAATTCTTATAGAATCTAGGTCATACCACAATAGTATCCATTTTCTGCAAATTACAGATTCTGAGAAAAGAACAGTTCTAATTTCCCAAAACTGCCACTAAAGAATCGTGATGGCTAAACTCCCACAAGTGTACTATATCGTAGTTAAGTAATGAATAATCAGTAAATTATTGTTTTCACGAGGACTGAGCATTTAATCTAGTTTCTAATCAAACCCATCTCTAATCATATAGCAAAATTAGATAAGATTTGGCATCGTTTGGTAGGGATTAAAATCAGATTTTTACTAGATTTTGATAAAAGCTGATAAATTGTGTTTGAAAAGTTGTGAATCCTATGAAATGTATGGTTAAAACTAATTGTTTACATTGATTTGGAATGAAATCTAAATTTTAGTCCCTTCTAAATAGACGCTGATGTTTGTATTAACAATCTAAAATCTATACTAAATTAACCAATTCTAACTAATTAATTTTGGAGCAAACACGAGAACAACGAATCCTCCTACATTCATTCATTTTAATACCAATTCAAGATTTAGACGACACATATTCAAATATGAATATCGATGTTCCTATCTCATTTAGTAATCTCTCTCGAGTATAATTAAATATATCCTCACACTTGACTTTTCTATATCTTTATGAAAGATATGAACATGAAAAGTTATATTAAATTAAAAGTATATAAAAAAGATCATGTATAGTGATATACCTCTATTCCTTGTAGTATTTACAATGATCGCTTGCATTTTTAAAATTTTTAGACTTGCACAATATCCATAAGTTAGTAAATATATACCTGAATAAAAAATAATAATATCAAACATTCAACAATCATCAATCATCAAGATCACAAAAATCCAAGCCAAAAAACAAAATATAGTCATAATTTTAATACATAAATGAATTTTCATTCCCACCCAAAAGATTTTCTAATAAGTACTAACAATGATTCACTAAATTAGTTGCACCAGTTCTGACAGCATACAACCACAATAAAGGATAAATTATGCAAAAAAATTTATAGTCCACTTTTATAGGTAACTATTAACATTTTAATACTCTATGAATGTTTATTAGATTCTCCTCTATTTGTGATTAGCACAAATAATTCAACAAACAACTAAGGTGAAAAAAATAATTTAAAGGCTTTTAAAGTAACTGATCAATTCCATTTTTCGATCTTGAAAAGTCTCCACTGACATGATGAAATGTGGTGTCGGTGTGCTGTGTAAATTGAAAAGGAGTGAAAGAGAAATGATTCAATATATGTGTGCGCGCGCGCGCTGCGTGTGTTCGTGTGTCTCAGTTAGAAGAAATTTATACGTTTTTTGAAGAGATAAAGAGAGATTAGTGGATAAAGAGAGATAAGTGGTTAAGAGAGAGAAATGAATTTTTGATAAATATCGGATTTTTGTTAAATAATAATAATAATAATAAATAAATCTTAGTGGCCAGATTTTTAAAAAGTATAGTTAAAATGTAAGAATTTACTTAAGTTTCCCTTAACACAATTCATACATCATTTCTAAATGGTCAAATTTCATTTTTAACCACACATGTTAATGAATTTATAAGTATTGTCTATTTATCCATCACTCAATTTTATCTATTAAAAATTAAACCATTAGAAATTCTTCTCAAACCAAGGCTAAATACTTAATGAAGAAATTAAAATGAAAAGAAAAAAAATTAAGAGAAAAAAGAAAAATGAAGAATTTATTACGTTTCCCTTCCCCCTTCCCCCTTCCACCACACCATACACAAACACAATCACAATTTAGGGATGTTAAATGAGGCGAGTCAGGACGTTAAGCTCACCTACCATGGACTCAGCTATGCTAGCTTAACAAAAGTGCAACTCGACTCGACATATTTTTAATTTTTTTTAGTTAGATTTTATCATTTTTTCAATTTGAAGAGAAGGTTCGAGAGTCATTTGCGAGCCGACTCGTACATGAGCTGTGAGCTCGTGAGCCTGCTACGAGCAAACGAACGGCTTGTATGACCAAACCCCTATTCAACTTGCATTTACGATTTATCTTGATTAAGAATCGAGCTGACGAATCAACCAGTGACTCACCCTATCTGGCGTTCCTATTACAATACATGAAACGACAGTTTCATATCTGACCTACACATTTCAACTTGGATAAATCTATTTGTATATCTCCTTATACCATTTGGTTGACGATGGATGATGTGGCAATTTTATAAAGTTTGGATTACCATGTTTGGTAAGGATTAAAATTGAATTTTTAATAAATTTTGATAAAAAATTGATGAATGCGTAAAAAGAAGCCATTTTTAGCACCCGTTTGGTGCACATTATTTCTAAAAGAACGCATTTTTTTGGTTGATGTAATGGAGAATATGTGGTTGAAAAAGAAGGAAAAGTTATTGATGTGATGGAAATTATTATTTTATTGAATAATGTGTGGTTGAAAATGAGTAGAAGAATGAGAATGAAAATTTTAATGTGTACCAAATAGGGGCTTAATAAGTGTGAGTTTGATGATTTAGAAATGTGTGGTTTGACTATGCAAATTCTATGTATATATTTAGTCATTGTTTGGTTTCACTAAAAAAAAAAAAGAATTAAAATTTACTTCAAAGTCAACACTTAATTTTAATTTCTTATTCATGGTATGTACAGCTTTTCAACCACCATTTCCTTAAATTCTACCAAAATATACTTAAAATTTGATTTTTTTTAATCTAAATCATATAGGGGCTTAATAAAATATATTTATTTTTTAATATATACATCACATTTTAATTATATTCATTATCATACTTATATCCTTATTTTAATTACATTCATTATCGTACTTTTATTCATTATCATACTTGTATAATTATTTTCTTCATCATATTTTTATTTTTAACGTTTCATTGATAAAAAAAAAATCTTGTCTTTAATCATGATTTTCGTCCAAAAATAATGTTAACATGCTTTAAAATGAGGGCCAAATATTTAATTGCATTTTCAATTATAATTTATTTTTCTTATATAAATATAAAAGGAAAATGAGCCATTTTGCTTTATCTTAAAAAATATTTTGGATAGGAATGATAATAAGAAATAATTTATGTTAATTTGAGAATAAGAATATGATGGAAAAAAGTTTGAAACATAAATGTTATAATGTGTAAAAGTTATGAACCTTTTATGCAATTAAAATTTAGTGTCTATACAATATAAAAGAGTGAGTTTTTTTTTACAGGTGTCAAATTCTCTCGTCGTCAACCAAAACGACGTCGTTTAACATTTTTCCATTTGTTTTCATCCATATTCTCTAGATTTGTTTTGTTCTTAGGAAGATTTTGGAGGCGCTATTCTTCGACGGGACTCGTGGTGGAGAGTTGGCTGGAAATTCTGAGAAAGAGAAGGGTGTTTTTGAGTAAGAGAAGGTGGGGGTGAGGTTGAAATTGGAAGAGATGCCACTACTTTCTCTTCCGATTTGCACTTCAGATTTTTCCTGATGCATTCAAAACCAGAAATTTCACAACTTTCTTTAAATGGGCGATGATGAGGATGATGATGATGATAATGAATGTGTACTTATCTGTATATGTTTAGATAACAAGTATATATATATATATATATATATATATATATAGAGAAATAGTAGCAATGAAGACGGAAGTAAATATCAATAAGACATCAGATGATATTCGATTACAGATTTAGTATTGTGAATTGATATGAATGAATAATGAAATTAATGATGAATTTTCAAGAATTTGTTGGAAATGAATTGATTGTACGGAAATCGGGTAAAAAAAAAAAATGAAGTTCCGTTCCTCGTGTCTCCGTTGTGCATGGAGCCGGATGCCTGTCTCCATGTGGCACGGAGAAACGGACCATTTTTTTTTTTTACATGAAGATACGTTTAATCTAAAATTGTCCCAGAGAAATGAAATAAAATGAATAAATTCAAGATGAGTGTTTTTTTTTTTTAAATCGGTTTAGGTTATAAATGTAAATTTGTTACAATGTGCTAATTGATAACTATATTGTAATAAGATGTATATAAAACTTTTTTTCTTAATTCAGCACTACAATATAAAAGGCAAAACACTTTGTATGAAATGTCGCGATTTTCGGAATTATTACTGAATTAATTTTTTTTTTTAAATACCGAATTTCATTTATTTTTTTTGCCACGAGGGGCGCTGCCCCGCGACCTGACCGGTCAGGTTGATCACCGCCAGGGTGTTGCCCTAGGACCCCACGAGGGGGCACCCCTCGACCTCTGCGACGTGACCGGTCATGTCGATCACATTGGGGGCGTTGCCCCGAAGCCATGAGATAAATGTTTGCTATGAGTTGCGGTTGAATTTGGAATGACGACTATCA
>CAIGRR010204480.1:0-12776 GCA_903798365.1 Fraxinus sp. 1973-6204 | reverse complement strand
GTATCTCACAATCACAACTCCTTGTGATTAACAAATCATCAAGACTTGAATCTACGGATTCTATTATTTAATTAATTAGAATATTAATTCAATTAAATAATAGATATTGCCATAAATATGCATAAGTTATATATATACATTAAAAGTGCTTATGCCCAAAGTTGATTGAACTTAGGACATAACACTTACAAGTATAACACGAAAATAGAGAATTATGACCTTGTCTTCGTAATCGGATTCTTCCATAGCAAGAAGGAGCTCGTCGTTTTGAGGTTGGGGCCACTGCAGTGGAAGCAAATGCGACGTCGGAATGATCCGGGTCGACAATGGGTACTGGATACGGAGCAGCAGACCATGAAATTATCCACATATGTTTTGGGGAAAACTAGAGTTTCCGTCAATAATAGCCCACCTTGGTCTGGCACCTCAGTCGTATGCAGTAGTTCAATGGTTTGTCCATCGCTGTTGCCATCATCGTCGTTGTAGCGGCGTCATCGCTGTTGCACAGTGTTTGTGGTCTCTGTTTTGAGAGATTTTAGGATTTTGGGGTTTTGTTATAATTTGGGACGTAATTAATACGGGATTGTGTGATGTTTAATTAGTTTAGGGTATTAATCTAATTGTGTTATTTTTTAGAGTAGTGGGTCTAATTTCCACATTGCGCAATAAGTAATAAAATGTTAAACAATTGATTTCAAAGTGCTATTTAAATGAACAATTTTTTTATGTAAAATGTAAAATAATTTATTTATTTATTATTTTTATCTTGGATCAACCCTGGTTTGATCCCGATTTGACCATTTAACCTTTTCAAGTCGATTTTTAAAATGTTGATATAAAAAAGAGAGGAACCCAAGGGAAACGAAGGGTTGAGAATTACATATAAATTCGAAGAAAGGCATCGATTGCCATAATAAGCTTCGAGCTCATGATGTAATGCAGAAACCAAATTTCGATTTCTGCAAGTGAAGCTTGCTCTAGCGAAGTGTGCAACGGTTAAAAATAAAAAATAAAAAAAAAATTGTTCTTCAAATTCTGAATTTATGGTGCGAAATGTTGAGATGCTGCCCCTTTTGAATTTATGTGATTGGGGATCATTAAGCCCCTGTTTGACAGCCTTATTATTATTATTATTTAATTTTTTTTTGGAAAGAATGAGTTTTAAATGGTAAATTTTTGCAGAATGTGGTTAAAAAGTGGGTTTACATGAAGAATATTTTATTGTACGAATGTTTGATTGAAAATGAGTACGAAAAAAAAAAAAAGAATTTTGAAAGAATGATTACCAAATAGGGATAAATCTTAAGAACATGTATATGTATCTTCTTCTCCCCAAGAAATAAAAAATTTCAAAAAATACATGTGTGCAAGTTCATTTCGTGAATTTTTACTTTCGCTTTGTACAAACTCATTAAAGACATATCATATCTGCAAGAGCTATTCGAGAGGGGACAAATATTGCTTCTAAAAAGCCGTATTCCTATGCATTTCAAGCCTCTGAGTTTAAAATTTTCCTATATCTTTGAGTCAAGTTCTTGGTTCGAATCAATGGTTATTATTCTTCAATTTGGTGTCGAAAGTTACTGACTCTACATCCTCCCTCAAGTTTTCAAGTCTCAAAACCTGTAACGTCGAAAGTCCCTAGACATTAATTATATATCTTAGTCACAGCTTTCAAAAATATTAAAATAATGAGAATTTATTGAAATAAAAAAAAATTATTATTTTCTGAAATGGATCGACGATATAAACCCTTCCTTGTTGCCGTTCTCAATCATGGACTATTGGTTTATAAGCTTAAACTGGGATTCTATGTCTATGAGTATCAAAATTTTACATACCAAGACTTGTCTAGGATTCTTATATGACTCACAATCTTGTCCGCCTACTATCGGCACACAAATTGGGCTGGACCAAGCCCAAAGTCTAACATGTCGATCTCAAAATCCTATTCAGATTCTTGACAACTAGCCAAGTTCTTGATTGCTTAGTCAATTGGCTTCAGTACAGCTCAGCTCAGCTCAGCTCGAAGGCCTAAAATATGAAGATCGATTGCATAGTCAACTGTTGTGGGCCCATAATTTGTCATGTATAAGTTGTAACCCACTTGAAATAGTGGTGCAACAAGTTTATTGCTGCAAGTATAGGAACACGCGAAATTGTCTATGTAATATAAGCTTTTGACGCCAAGAAAATTCAACGCGCATTAAAAGATAAAATAGAAACCAATTAGAAAAGCGAATGAATAAAAAAGATGAAAAAAAATGTGCATAATTTTTAGCCACGTTTTTAATTTTCGTTCGTGAATATAATTTGATAGCGTTTTTCGATATATATTTTTGTTGGATGACAATATTGGCCTTCGCCGATGTTGTCAAAATTTTGGAATAAAATTCCATCGTTTAGGGGTTCATATAAGCTTTTTCTATTTTTAGTTATTTTAAAGTTATTTTCGTCTTTTGCAATTTTTTAGTTTTATTCCATGTTTGGTACACATTAAAATTTTCATTTTCATTTTCATTTTCAATCGCACATTCTTCAATAAAATAATATTTTCATCACATTAATAACTTTTCCTTCTTTTTCAATCAAACATTCTCCATCAACCTACTATTGCAGAATACATTCTTCCAAAATAATGTGGCTCAAACACACCCTTATTTGAACTTATCTCCAGAATTAGGATTTCAATATGCTTAGGATTTGTTTTGAGTTTATAAATACTTGTCAATATTGTAAAAACATTACATTCCTTTTTTATTAATAAGATATCTTAGTTTTTTTTTTCATTAATTGATGGATTCCAACATTTCTCACATCACTTCGAGCGAAATTCAAGCAAACACTCGTTAGTGTGTCATGAATAAGACCATTTTATTATTTTATTCACGTTTTTGTCTAACACCGATCCCTGTTTGACTCTCATTTATTAAAATTCATATTTTTTTAAACTTATTTTCAACCACATATTATATTAGATTCGCAATTTTCATCAACTTTTTAATTACATATTTCATCAATTTGTATCAATTTTTTTTTTAAAAAAAAATAAGGGCATATTTTCTCATTAACAATTTTAGCCCCTAGGGTTCAAAATCATAATTTTAGTAAATTTTAATAAAAGTTGATAAAATATGTGATTGAAAAGTTATTGATCCATAAAATATATGATTAAGATTTATCTTTGACTTGAACTTACATCAAAATTTAGATTTTAATCCGGACTTAACATTTAGACAAAGTGTTTTAACATGTACACATAACATTATTCTTGTAACATAATTGTTCATTGTCACATAAGAATGAGGACCTAGACCACATATTTTTGCCACTGATCTGCCAAATAACCCCTCAACAACACCCCCTTGGTTCTATATAATGCAAAGGCTGATAAGAATAAGAGCACACTAAACTAGAGGTAAATTTTACCGTGTAGAAAATCCCAAAATATGGAGAATCAAACTTCTGATCATGTAATTGTGTTCATGGATCATGAACAAAATTGCAGTAATGGCCAGTCCCTTGAATCCCAGCCAGTTGTTGCTCCTTATACAGTAGCAGAAACCAAGCCACCCCAGCCCCCTACAAGAGTTCAGGCCCTACGCCGTCTAAGTTTCTCAAAACCCAAAGCTCGATTGCTCGAGTTTACACTTCCAGTCAACCAGAAAATCGTAGCTGAATCCAATGAATTCGAACCCTTGAAACAAAACGAAAGTTTTCCAAGTGATAGTGATGAGGAAAGTGACGAAAATGATGAGGAATTTGATGAAGGAGAGGGAGGAACTCTGAAGAAAAAACGCCTGAAGAAGAAATTCAAGATCAATTGGAGGATTTTGATTGAGTGGATATTGTTTTGCATCATATCAACTTGTTTGATTTGTTCCTTAACAATTTCATCTCTCAGGAACCAGCTCAAATGTGGGCTTGAGCTATGGAGATGGTGCCTAATGATTCTTGTTATTTTCAGTGGCCGCCTTGTCTCTGAATGGATAATTCGAATCAGCGCTTTCCTCATCGAAAGAAACTTCATGCTTCGCGAAAAGGTTCTGTACTTTGTCTATGGACTCCGCAAGAGCATCCAGAATTGTGTTTGGTTAGGCCTTGTTCTCCTAGCATGGACTGTTATATTCAGTTACAAGCTCCACAAGAAGAACAAATTATTGCAGAACGTTTTCAAAGCCTTGGTGGCAGTACTCGTAGGTGCAACAATTTGGCTCATCAAAATAGTATTAGTCAAGAGTTTGGCCTCTTCGTTTCATGTCACTGCATATTTTGATCGCATGAAGGAGAGTGTTTTTCATAACTATGTTCTGGACATACTTCTGGGGCCGCCCATGGATGAGGTGACATATGAGGAAGAACACCACAAGGATCTGAAGGTTTCGAAATCCCTCCCAGCAAAGTTGAGGCCAGAATCTCGGGCTTTTTCAAAATCAAAGAGGGTGGGAACAAGGAGGATAGATATTG
Source organism: Fraxinus sp. 1973-6204 (assembly GCA_903798365.1). Lineage (NCBI taxonomy): Eukaryota > Viridiplantae > Streptophyta > Magnoliopsida > Lamiales > Oleaceae > Fraxinus > Fraxinus sp. 1973-6204. Next base: position 8,309 of record CAIGRR010204480.1, on the reverse strand, counting down.
AGAAGTTGAGGAAGCTGAGCACCCAGAGAACGGCTTCTGCATGGAGTGTAAAGAGGTTGGCAAATTATATCAGGTCATTTGGGCTGTCGACTATTTCTAAAACTGTTGATGAGTTTGGAAGAGCCGAGGCCGAGAACATTACTACTGAATTGGAGGCAAGGAACTGTGCTATGAAGATCTTCAAGAATGTAGCCAAACCAGGTGCCAAGTAAGTGTCTCTCTCTCACTCACTCACTCACTCTCTTTCTCTTTTGTGTTAATGATAAATATTATTATTGATTTCTCATATTAATCAAGAATTTTTACATATACGTGTAGAGCTGATCAATTTTCGCTTGTCAAAGTAACTAAGAATTGGACTATTAATAGGCTCGAGTTGCTTATTAGAGTCCCTGATCAAACTAGAAGTTGGCAAAGGAGCTTACACCCTTTATGTTATTACGGTGAATTCCTACTAGAGATTTTATAAAAGCCTTTCATATGCTACTGTAGATTGAACCAACTATTTCCCTTTCACATGTCCAAATCCATATTAGGAATTAGGATACTTGGGATTAAGATTCCACCAATGGAGTACATCATTTCATATTGTTAGTGGAAAATGCACTTTGGCTCCTTAGTGGCGTAAATCCTTTGGTTTAGCACGCGGATATAAACTAGTCGCAGGGGGTGTGATTGAGTCTGCAACGAAGAATTGATGTCTGGCCTATTCATGACCAAACGTGTTAGTAAATCTTTTCCCAATTCGTTATGTAACTTGTCACAGTCATGATTAGACCACGTGACTGAAATATCACCACATGTTTTAATTAGGACTACCACAGGAGGAAGACCTCAGATAGTGCAGGTCAACATCAGATGCCAACTTCTGCGCATAAACTATAATTTGATGATGAATTTGAGCTGAAAATTGTTACTTCTTATACAGGATAACAACCCTTTCAATTTTAAGGTCCTCTTGTTCCATATGGTGGCCTTCTGTTTGTCTTTGTGTCCCACATTCTCATTATCAGGCTAGTCATTATTCAATAACCAGTGCTAGTGGAGGCTGCATATATGATATAAAGCTGCTAGCCGTTGACATAGTAAAATTTGGCCCACACATTACCTTTATAGTTGGAGACACATTGGATGATTCATTTATGGGTTCTAGCTAGATCGTACAGTAAGCTAAACATGACGTTTTGATGAAGATATTTAGCCTTATTGGAATCTCGATTTTGAGTTAAGGTAGCAAAAAGAAAAAAAAAATTGTAATGCCCATTTAGAGATAGACAAGTGGAGAATGAGTAGATACAATATTTGAGACTCGTTCACTTAAATTCTCAAGTCTAGATAAAATATATCAAGAATTGAACTCGTTCACGTAATTGTACTTTTTATTTAAATCCTAAATACATCTCTTTAGTGTACTTCACCAAAGTTCTATGTCACAGAAACGAACTTTACCCTTTTTTGAAGTTTAAAAATTGTTGATGACTACAAACTGTTATCTAAATGTGTGTCACAGTCATAAACTTGTTGAACTTTCATTGATCTGGCCTTTTCTATTAAGCTTGTGTTTGACACCCATTTTGGGAAAAAATGAATTCTGGAATAGTGATTGATGGAATAATGTGTGGTTGAAAAGTAATGAAACGTTTTATATTTGTGTGTAATATTATTTTATTTGGAGAATGTGTGGTTGAAATAAAGAAAGAAAAAAAAATGAGAATGAGAATGGATGTCAAACATAGTCAGCCTCTGAATATTTTGAAGGTAATTTTCACCTTCTTATCACTTGTTTAGGTACATTGAAGAAGAGGATCTGATGAGATTCTTGAAAAGAGTTGAAATCCACACAATATTCCCACTTTTTGAAGGTGCATTGGAGACAGGCAAGATCACTAAGTCTGCTTTCAGAAACTGGGTGGCAAGTCTTTTCTTTCATTACAATTAACTCCTTATATCAACCATATTTTCTTGAACAGATTAAAATTAATTATGTGTTCATTATAAGTACTTCAGGTTCGTGCTTATCATGAACGAAAATCTCTTGCATATTCCCTGAATGACACAAAGACAGCAGTTCAACAGCTTCACAAACTAGCAAGTGCAGTTGTGAGTGTGATTATTGCAGTGGTATCCGTTTTGGTAATGGGTTTGGCCTCAACAAAAGTAGTAGCTTTCATTATAACACAACTACTACTTCTGGGATTTACTTTCCAAAACATGTGCAAGACTATTTTCGAGTCAATTGTCTTCGTCTTCGTCATGCATCCATTCGACATCGGAGATCGCTGTGTCATTGATGGTGTTCAGGTAACACTTCTCCTAATTAATTTATTGTTTTACCTCTTGAGTTCGAGGTGGGTTGAGCTGTCTAGTAGAGGGGTGGTCCATCGTGGGAAAAGACTGACACATCAGGCTCATAATGTGAGCCAATGGCCCTCGTGGCCATGTCCAGGCCTCGTCTTTCAATAGATGGTCAGCCCGCCTTAAAAAAATGGGTTGCACAGGTCTTTGGATGGGCCGTGCCAACTTGACTCGACTGCACTGCACCCCTAGTCTCACCTTCGTCATGTAAAGGGATTTTTTTCTAAGTCGTGATTGGCGTGACAGGAAAAATAATAAAGCAAGCATGCTTGATACGTTGAATTGCACACGATCAAAGAGAAGAAGAATGTTTTAAAATTTGACAGATAATTCTTTTGTGTCGAGTCGAGTCTAATGTACCAAATACGTAAAAAGTGTAAAGTCAATCATAAACATCAGTTGTGTCAAGTGCGATTAACATTGATAGAAATCATCTCATGTAGATGTGTACTATTGATATGCAGCTGATTGTGGAAGAGATGAATATACTGACAACCGTGTTCCTTCGATATGACAATGAGAAAATCTACTACCCTAATGCTATTCTTATTACAAAACCAATCAGCAACTTCTATAGAAGCCCGGAAATGTGCGATGCAATTGATTTCACCATCGATGTCTCCACATCGATGGAGACAATTATTGCACTCAAGAAAGCCATACAAGTGTAAGATTCTTGAACTGAGTTGATGAATGAATTTGTCGTTTTTGGTGATGGATAAAGTTCGATTGATTGAATTGATCATATGATGCAGGTACATTGAAAGCAAGCCTAACTACTGGAACCCTAAACATTCAGTGATAGTGAAGGAAATCAAGAATGTGGATAAGATGAAAATGGCTGTTTCTGTTCAACACACCATTAACCATCAGAATTACGGTGATAGAAATGCCCGTATAACAGAGCTTCTCCTCGAGTTGAAGAAGATTTTCGAAAGTCTCAACATTAAGTATCATCTTCTCCCTCAAGAGGTTCACCTTACACAATTCAACACGAACAATTCGAGGATGCCATTGCATTCATGAGCCACATGTTTGCTACTGTACTGGATTAGACATTATAATGACTTATTGTTCTTCTTGTACCGCTTGAGAAAATATGTTTTCAACCAATAAAAGTTTAACAATAAAATTGAGTTTATTAAACTATTCTTAATTTCATTTAAGTTACTCTGAGCTGTTGAATTTGATCCTGTCGACTGAGATATAAATGATTCCATCAGATGAGGACCAGGAAAAGAAACAAGGACTACAAAGAATTTTCAAAATCATGGTATAGACTATAATAAACTAATGATCAAGGAAAACAGCATATCGGAATGAAATCTCTGTCTGAATACATTGTAACTTAAAAATCCTATAGAGTCGGATAATTTTTGGCTTAGTCGTTTTAGCGTTATGCTGGTGAATTAACTGCTTCGAGTCTCCATTCTGCAAGCCCTGATGCAAAAAATGGAACACGGCTCCATGTCCGCGGAGTTCGAGCTTTCCATTACATAGTATCAGAGGTATTGAGTTTGTATTCTATCCCGGTTAGTTTCCCACCAGAGCTTCGCATGCACTTCTCCAAATCTTTCACGGCTGCATCAAATAAGCACATTCATGGACAAGGGTTAGCAGCAAAAAACTTTCATCGAGTTCATTTGTGAAATTTTTACAGGAATGCAGAACTTAATTACCTAAATCTGACACGCCGGAGCTCCCTAGATCCATCAGCCAGTTGTCTAATGGTAATAAAAACCCCAGGTTCATCCTGTTCTATCCATTCTGATTCCATGTCACTTGCATTGCTTACAGAAACTGAAGCCTCGTCTCGGGAGGAAGTAGTCGTTCTTGATGCATCCATAGACGACATTTCACCCTTTGGGCCACCAGCCGTGTAAGCACTCGATCCAGGATTGTAATGTTGATTGGCCGCAACTTGAAGATGGTCAGGAGGTTTGTACCTTGGAGTTGGAGTCCATTCTCTGTTGAATGATGGAGTCATCCGAGGACTTTCCATGGCAGAACCGAGCTTTGAGTAAGTAGAATCTCTCTGAGCAATAGAAGTCGAGAGTTTCGATTAGTTTACATACTGATATGCACAACAAATTAAGCCTCGTTCTCAATAAAAATAAAAATAAAAAGCAATGCAAGAATGTAAATGTAATTTACTCCGTCCTCAGATCTTCCGGGAGTGTTGAGAGCTTGCTGGTTAAATCTCTGAACATTGTAGAGCTCCATTATTCTATCATAATTCTCACCCCACCATCTCTGTGCTTGCCATTTATTGAACATCTCCCGGCTTCACATTTGACATTGACATTAGCATGATATTGAATCAAAATTAACATGGATCCCAATAGAAATTATCAATATATATAGAACAATTCAGATACTGATATATGACATTTAGAACTTATCAAGGACTATATGTTTTCCATATTTACCTAAAGCGTATCCGTTTAAGGTCGTTCCCACCACCAGGGAGAGACGCAAAAGTTATTTGAACACCAGGCTCCACCTGTGCCATCCACTCTTTTGGTTCATCTTCATCTTGTACAAGCAATAAACCAGACTTCGCCGAAATAGATCCTAGTTGACCAGGTCTCGAGTCCGGTCGAGCAGCATGATGTCCAATGCTCGTAAAGTCCCAAGCTGGAGTAGAACTTGAACTTCCTGGCTGCACAAGAGGGTATGGAACACCCTCCGAAATAGTATCGAATTCGGGATATGGTCTATGTGCTTTCTTGTAACTGCCATCTCCAGTCCCAGGCTTGCATTGTAAAGCTCCTGAAACCTTCAATGCCATATCCTTGATCTGCTCCACAATGGGAAGACAATGAGAACATGCAACCATCCTTAAAATTTGCGAAATTATACATAAATGTATGAGCATGCTTTACATGAAGAACACGAATAGACCGTACAATTTTTTTTTTTTTTCTTAATACCACCAAATACTGTAACATCTAACTTAGCAAACAAGTCATATATGCATAATATCGAAAAGGATCAATCTTGTAGTTCCTAAGAGAATACACACAAGTATGTCGATAAGGATTAGGACTATAGATTCCCTTTTCTACTTGTAGAAATTTGTGTGCGCGCGTGCTCGTTGAGATAAAAAAATGTCTATACTAGAAAGTGTCTGTATCTAACTTCCACAGTTCGAAGGATTATTAAAAAATATACGGGAGTGGAAAATTTATGCATCATATCCATCTTTTCTTTGTATCTCATGTAATCATACAAAAATGAGTGACTAATGATGTAGGAAAAATTAAAAATCAACACGTTGAACCACTCGATCTAAAAGCTCAACCTTTTAGATAGGACCAAATGTATATCATTACTTCAACTCGTCCCCAGTAGGGGGGATTTATTCTTTCCAATCAAAGCTTAACATGTGCACAATTAATTAAAAGGGTGGCGGTGGCAGTGGCGAGTCTTGAACTCGGCACATTTGAATGTTGTAATATCATGTTGAACCGCTCTATCTAAAAGCCAAATATACATATTTGAATATTATCATCGATGCAATGTGTTGGGACCAAGATTTTGACACATGATCCAAGATGTAGCATCACTATGTCTCCCCCACAGTTAAGTCCTTGTCTTTGCTAACAGTGTCCCAACTTAGAAGTTCCATTGGTTTTGCAACCATACCTTATTTACTTGTGGTCCTCTCCTCCCCATGAGCAAAAAAAAATCATATTTAGGACCCAAACAATCCTTTAGGGTGCGTTAGGTTTGGTAAGAAAGAGGATAGAAAGAAAATGACAGATGATAATTCTTCATTTTCTAATTTTTGTAAAAAAAAGAGAAGTTAAAATTGATTGAAAAATATTTTCCATTGCTTGTTTATCGAGAAGGGAATGTACATCATCATAAATGACGCATAAAATTTGCGAGAAATGAAATGTCGACTATTCCATAGACAAAACTCATTATAATTTCTTGTTCCAATATGGGATGTAAACAAAAACAAGGATAATTTGTTTGTTGGTATTGGGAAAATAGGAGGGAATGCACTTTTCCATCCCAAAACAAAGGGGAAATTCAAGTTCCTTCTACCACTAAAAAGACCATTTTACCCATTTTTAAATCCTAGTCGAAACAAAAGCCTAATACAAAATCCACCTAGTCCAACCAAACGATAAAAATAAGAATAACATTTATATGGGCCCCACAAAAGGAAACTAAAAATTGGACCCCACCATTGGACATGGGAAAAGCAACAGTAGTATTGATTAGAATAGATACTTTTATTTGTCTTCACGAAGAAAAAAGAAACTGACAGAGAAAGAAAAGAAGCAAAGCAGAAACCTATACCATGCTATGCATATATAGATACAGCTGTACGTACGTATAGGTTTTTCAGGGGGTGTGGTAGGGTAGGGGGTTAGAACCTGTGTAGTCAGGCTTTTGACGGCGGGAGTCCCACGCGAGCCTTCATCTTCTCCCTCTTCGTTTGAATCGTTTCTTTGTTTTGAGCACGTAATACACGTCAACATCTTTATCACCTTCTTCTTCAACTGCTGCTACTTCTTTCTTTTTCTTTTTATCTTCTTCTGTGTACGGTGTACCTGCAGAAAAAAAAAATTAACTATCAAGATTCTTCAATAATTTTAAACTCAGCAATCTGGGATAAGAATGAGAAACACAGTATCTGTAGAAATGAATGAATGCAGAGAGTGTCGAGTTTTGAAAGCAGTTTATGAATGCAGATTCAGACAAAAAAACGAAAGAGAAAATCCGTACTGTCTCTGTTCATAACAACTGATGATAGTGACTTACCTAAGATTCCTCTCGACACCTTCTTCAATTCATTTTTCTTTATTTATTTCTTCACAACCTTAGCATAAAAAACTGAAGAACTTTATGCATAATCAATGAGTAAAGAAAAAAAAAAGTGATTACACACACGTGGTGACAGATTTTCAGCGAAAATAAGTGATTTTACCTCAATTTCAAAACCCCTTCAAGAATTACTCCAAACCCTTTATAAGAACTGCTGCAAATGCCACTGATTTCTGGGATATTTTCAAATTCTTTGAATCTTCAAGAAATGTATAAATGATCGGAAAACATACCCAGAAATGATCAAGTCGAATCTCTATAAGCAGTGAAAATCTATGACTTGGGTGTAGCTGGAATGCCAGAAGTGGATTTTTTGTGGACAGAATATTCTACGTTGGCGAGGCTCCGGCGACGATCTGGGATTTTTTCGGTTACGGAGGAGATTCAAAATGGAAATTTTCGAAATGTCAGCTGCGGGCTTCACGTTATAATTTATAAAGAAACGCCATGTCCACAGGTGGGGTGGGTTGGGGGTGTGAAAACTGTGTATATATGGAAAAATATAGGGGCATAACGCCGTCAAATCTCTCGTCGTTATCTAACGGAAATTATACAATATTATACTGTATTACCTACGCCATTAAAAGAGTTGTACTATATCCTATAGAAGTTGTTCTGAATGCTTCATTAGTTGCACCGTATGCTTACAAAATCTTGGTCTTGAATTAGAGGACATGAGGGACCCAGCAATCCAGATGATGGAATGCGTATTGTNTATTATACTGTATTACCTACGCCATTAAAAGAGTTGTACTATATCCTATAGAAGTTGTTCTGAATGCTTCATTAGTTGCACCGTATGCTTACAAAATCTTGGTCTTGAATTAGAGGACATGAGGGACCCAGCAATCCAGATGATGGAATGCGTATTGTAATACGACACGTGGCATGATATTATTGGATGGTGCATGAGGGAGATTCCAAAAGAACCATGAACAGTCAAATCACGTTCTTTAGCGTAATACCATATTTTCACTAGTAACACCATTCTCAAACTTTCATGGGTGTCGATAGTCACGAGATCTCTCTACATCTTCAACAACGAACAACTGTCTTCACATATGTATATATACGTGGAATAAAACTTCTTGTACAATGTTGGATTACAACAT
>CAIGRR010204456.1:0-17049 GCA_903798365.1 Fraxinus sp. 1973-6204 | reverse complement strand
GAAAGGTAGGGACGTTCTGCGTCAAGAAACGAAACGTATGGGCGTTTTGCACAAAACCCGTCAAAGGTAAGGACGTTTTGCGCCAATTACCCAAATTCAAAAAATGAAACAATTGCTGATTAGCATACAAGAAGACAAAAAGTGGGGTCTAAGAGGCGAGAGTGGCAATAGCAACAAAAAAAAAATGTATATGCAATTGTAGGGCAGTGGGGTTATTAAGTGCAGCCGGCAACAAGTATTATGGGTAAATAAAGGGTGGGGACCACTTTTATGGGTGGACCCCATAACGGTCGAATGGGTCCCACTTCTGTTCCTTTTTTTTTTTTTTTTTTTGATAAAACTTCTGTTCCTTCTTTAGTTTACACAGTAGAGAGGGAAAATGACGCTCACTTCTTGAGTTACACGTCCTTTCTCAACTTATTTTCAGCTTTAATCAAATAAAATCTGACTATAATTTTGTCACGAATTATGCCACTTTGTCGGAAGAATTTTAATGTATATAGTGACAGAAGTGTAGGTGACAATAGATGATTGGATGATAAAATTGACTGTGTTTTAAACAATTTAATGATAGAATATCACGTGACATTATGTCAACTTATCTGACATTGTAGTATGATTGGTCATATTCTTCGTCTAATCGTACCAATTGATATGGTATTAGATTCGGGAAGTAAAATAATTATTTATGTTGTTAATATGCCAAAAAAATACTATTATTGCTCCATAATATGTTGACGTTCTTACAAAATTTCATAATTGCAACTATTGATTGACGTTGTTGATAGTTTCTTGATAATTAGCGACTCTAAATCTTGAAGTATGATATTGACGGGAGGCAGCTAACAACATCAGCTATAGATTGCCATGGTGATGGCCATTGTCGATGACATTCTACTAGCAACTATTACATGTAATTAGCGATGGCGTTGTCGACTATAGTCTATACTAATCGTGCGCGTGAATATTACCCTATTGCATTATATTATTAAAATATTAAAGGATAAGTATAGTCTATGGTGATTTTTGATTAATTTTGTACTTGTCACGTAAATAAATTTTTATCACTGTACTCGAAAATATTGTGTTGAGAAGCTTAAATTCCAAGTAAATTTGCTGTCTAGTCAAGACAATCAATGGCATTGAAATAATATACATATTATTATGGTTTTATGGTTAATACATTGATTGCACAATTATATTTTTGGAAAGAAGACAGAGGCAATGTGGACCCACCAATTGCAAATTGGGGTTTGAAAATGTTGAAATTTACTTTTTCCCCTTTCTTTCGTGTATATTACATTTTCCATTTCTTCCGAATTTAAACCTAAAGCGATGGTGTAACACTTTGTAGATCAAAAGTCAAATCGTGTCGAGAAAGAATCTTTCATCTTACATTGTACGTCTACGTATACAAATCATATACAAGATGTTAAGATTCAAATTTTATCGGATGTCATTGAATACGAAAAAAATTGTGAAAAATGGTCACAAAACGGTAATAACTGAAAATAGAAGGGTAGATGTGGAAAAAAGAAAAATAATAACGGGGAGAGATGAGGAAAAAGACTAGTGACTGAGTATGCCCAATTATGCCTATGAAGAGGACAAATATTGGTCCGTTTTTCACTTCCATTGTTGGACAAATATTGCAGTCATTTTTGGAAATTTTTTTGTTTCAATTTCAAAAGTTTATACCCTGACATCGATGAAGTATCCAAGAAGCATGCAACCAAATTTTAATGTTCTCAAACAAAGATTTTTAATGTCATATTTAAGCACGTTAGATGGGACGATATTAAATGTAAGAATTGATGATTTTATCGTATGCTATTCTTTTTTAATTCTATCTAGTTCATATTTAATGTCTTGCTTGTCTCCTAATCCTAGTAATTTTTATGTATCTGTATAGAAGGTTCTGGCCCACCTATGTAAAAATAGGTTTGAAATTCTAACACCCCAATAAATTACATTTACAATGATTTGAACTCAATGGAAATTTACTTCCCCTAGTACTTAAGACTTCAAGCAATTGTCTCTTTACATAAAAATATCATTCTTGACGTGGAAGCAACAAGGGACACTTTTTTCTACTAAACTTCGAAGCATAGACGGACATACTTGCATGAAATAAGGACAAGAAATTAAGTTATTTCGTCATTTTTTTTGCCGAAAAAAGCAATTTGAAACTCTTTACAAACTTGTTCGAAATCATTCGAACGAGGATCAAGATTTTTTTCAAAAATTCGAAAATGAAATGTTAATAGCTTAACCAAAACCCGAACCTATGCCGATGCAAGTTGGTAAGCCGATCATCGTGCAACAAATGAGTCACTCAATCCCACAAACATGTAACATATGATCTCTTTTACAATACTTTAGTGTCAATATCTTAAACCAATTTTCAATAGTTGGGTGTACAAAAAGTAAAAACAACCTTCTCTTTAAAAGTATTTTTTTGACTTAATACAATAAAAATTATTATTAAAAAACAAAAAAGAGTGGCATGGGAAGATAATGGAGGGATGATAGGGTTCTCAATTGGATAAATTTCAGGTATTAATGGGCAAAATCATTTAGACAAGTTGTCATGTGGGCTTTCCCCAATCCCATCAAATCTCAAAATTTTAGTGATTTAAATGAGTAGCCAAAGATTTTTGAACTAAAGTCACACCCATACTACCAAGAAAAGGAAAATAATTTAGTAACAATTTGTTGGACATTCAAATCCTTCTTTTTAAAAAGGTAAATAAAAGCCTTATGTTGATAGTTTGAAGAGTGGGCATTGGAATTAGGAAAAGTGATAGCATTCAAAGATGGGTTCTTTCAAGATTCCTTTCTCAATTGGTTTTTGGCCCACTAATTGTGTTTCTTTATGGTATTATGATTTGGGGTATTAGATACAAGTCTTGCACTAAATAGGGCACATTAGTTTATTAATGAATGATTTTTATAATTAATCAAGAAAGTAGAAGATACCTATCTTGTCATGAGAAGAAATTTAGTACTAATGGCGTCTTTGAAACGTAGAATACTTCAAATATGTCTAGCATTTTGAACTTGCACTAATGTATGGATTTGATAATATTTATGTTTCGTGTTGCTATACCACTCTATTTCAAATATTCATAATGTCCATCTTGTTCTAAGAAAAAATCTAGATCCACATGTTTGGTAGTTCGATGATTTCAACGTCTTTTTCTTTTATGATACCAATTTTTTTTTTTTTTCAATTTAACACCATTTCCAGGATTTTAAGGACAAAGAGTTCAGCGTGCACCAAATTCTTATGCTCAACCTTCCATTTTGATATCACACTTGGTCCTTAATGATATTCGTCTAAATATCGTGCTTTGAAATAGAAAATGTGTGTGTAAAATTATGAGATGCAAATAAGTTTTATTAGGTCATTTTTAATGGATTTTTTTAGATGAAAACAATTATCAATGATAAGATATGCTAGTTAATGAAAGTTTAATAATAAAAATGATTGGGGTTGGGGGTGGCCTGGGGGGGGGGGGGGTTTGGAATATTTTGCAATTGGCGAGTGTCAATATAAAGTAGGGCCAGGCCCGACTTTAAGATATTAATCCAGGCCCAAATGAAACTATGAATTGATCAGAAGCTCATCACAAGCCATAATAATTGAAAATTGGACATTGGGATAAAAATTGAAACTACAAGCATTTAACTTATAGAAATTGAAAATTCAGGTATAATACCGAAAATTGCAGGTTTCATGCATTTCAGCCGTTATTTGTTGAAAAAAAAAACATATTAGGGATTACTTTCTCTTACAATCCATCAACAACAAACTTTATTAATTACAAAAGTTTATCACAAATCAATGAAGTTTTTTGTCTCGATTTCGAATAAGGTGGTTCTATCTTGTGTGATGAACTGGTTGAAGAAGGGGTAGTGGCTGTCGTTGACAGATGCATGAGTTTTACTCAAACGTATCGACAATCTCCTCAGAGCATAGCTAAGGTAAAAGTGAATACAAGTTTTGTCATCGCTCATTTATGAAAATTATACGCGTGTCACACTTTTAATTTTAAAAAACGAATTGACCTAATGTGATGTGTCGTGTTAAAGACAAGATTATTGAATTCATTTGTCCACTTTCTTGTCAACTTGAGTTTTGAGATGATTCAACATGGTATTATATACATGCCAAAAAATTATAGAAAAATTACATCTATTGTAAAAAAAAAAAAAATAAATAAAATAATTTGAAGATACACCTGCTTTTTTAAAATAATTTCTTCTGGCTTTTATAGTGTTCAATACCTTTTAATTCACTTGATTTTTCAACTTGCTCCCCACAATGTTTGTTTTGACAGATAAATACACTTTAAAGTTATGTTCATAAGTTTTTTACCTAATCTTTCACCTACACTCACAATAGGGTGTGGGGACCATATTTTTGGGAGTTTTTTATTCACGCGGACCCTGCGCACATATGAGAGGGTGTAACATTTTCGTTAAGGAAACTCGATAATGATGAAATAATCTTCTCCGTTTTGAAGAAATAATTCATCTAAACTCCGGCTTCATATCTATTTCAAGGTTGGACGGAATTTCAAGAAGAAAAGACGACCGGCCTTACATGTTTCATTCATGTACTGATGAATGGTAGTCCAATTTAATTACGCAACGATCTAAATAAAATTTAAGGTACAAACTTAGTTGTTTTCAATTGTATGCACCCTTCGAAGCTGCACCAACATGTTGTTCTAAAGTAGGGTGCAGTTACTGTACTTATGCTCTCTTTGTAGCTGCAATGTTTCGACATGTTCTCAACTATTATACAAAGTTTGCATATATGAATTGAATCCTATCGCTTGTTAAGGGTAACTTGGACCACCGGCCAGGACCATTTTGTTCTTTGCCAAAACCCCATCGCTCATAGTGGGGACTTCAAATAACGAATTTAATTTTATCAATTGACAGAAGCAAAATTGAAAATTAATAATGGTTTTTCAGGACCATATTGAAAATTTTAGATGGTCATGCAGCATATTTTTTTTTTTTTTTTCATGGATACGTCAAGGTGGCATGTTTGGGAGTGATTATAAGTTGACAAGTTGTTGAATTTTACAAAATATGTGGATAATAAATAATATTTTTTAATCATACTGAGTGAGTGAGTAAAAATTATAAACCTTGCTTGACGTACAGAAATTATGGTTTGCAGACCATGCACACACACTCACAATAGAGGTGGGTGACATTTTTTATTTTAATGAGACCCACACATTTGTGAGTATTGTTAAGAATTCTGTGAACAATTATTTATGTACATTTGACTTTACTCAAAAATATTTGGCCAGTGATTATGGAAGTAACGATTACCACCACGCCTTTGTGGTCGGGAGAGTTCAGGGTCGGTGGGTAATCATGCCTCACACAGAGTAAAGAATGGTCAACCTAGATACTACAATCTTGTGGTTAGCCAATCTATCTCGCTCGCTTTCAAGAACAGATAGTGGTTGCCTATAGTACACTTATTCGTACTTAAAAATATAAATATTTTATATATTTTTTAATTATATCATGATTTATTGTATATTTCGTTTATTAGGTAAAACTCGATAACTGAAAGTTAAATAAATAAGCGGAAAAAGACGAAAAATGACAAGATCCAAAGTTTGGGAACCTAATCCCAACTTTTCAGTGTTGATTCGGACCACGGACAATGAATAAAAATTATAAGTTCAATTGGATGCAATTTGAAGACGAATAATCAAAATTATTTCAAGAAATGACTAAGAATTCAGAAACTAAAGTGTAGATTTGAGAAAGGAAGTTACACTGGGCTATCGCCCAACTAGAAATGGCAAAAAAATCCGTCCCGCCTCGAATGGGACAAAAAAAAAATCCGCCCCGACGGGTTGGATCCCCACCCCGTCTCGGGTCCCCGCCCCCTGAAGAATAAAAAAATAATAATTACAAATTACAAAAAAATTAATAAATAATTAGTTAACTGAAAAAAATAAATGGGACGGGAAACTGGGCAAGTGCCCACCCCGTTGCCATCTCTACGCCCAACCATCAAAAATAAAATCAAGGGATAAACATTAGGTTTGGGCAATCGCTCGGGTTAATACTGCGCTACTGCCCAAGCCAAATTCCCATGAAAATTTCTAGACATAGTCACATTAGGCTTATTAGAATGTTTGTTTTCCAACACAACAAAAAGACATGTCTTTCGCTATATTCTATTATTGTTCCAAATGTAAAAACATACAAAGGACCACAAGTTTCGCAATTTAAACCTCCATTTCCAAAGTCAAAGGCAAAATGAATATAAAATATTACCGATTTTATCACATTGAAAGAGTTTGTTCAAATTCTTAGAATACTTGAAAATCAAGCCTCAAAGCAAGAGTTCTTCCCTAAGTTCCTCAAATCATACGTGTCATAAATTTTTTGGGGTTATAAATATATTTTTTTGTCAAAAACGATATTTCAATTCATTCTTTCGAAAATATTTTCGACAATATATTTATCTTGCTTTCCAAATTACTTACAATTTTATCAAAAATCAAATAAAATAACAAATTTGTCAATGGGCGGAAGCAAAATAATGCGATTTTGTTCACATTTATCATAATTTATTATGCTTAAAAGTGTTTTTTTTTTTTGGTGCTTAATTGTACAATATAATGGGTATGATTGCCGTCCAAAAAAACAAAAAAAACATCTAAAAAGATTTTTAATTTAAGGAAAAAATTATTTATCAATAAAATTAGTTCCCACCGGCCACTACAACTTCGGTCCATCAAATCATGCCGATTCTCTCTTGCTCTAGTCAAACCGGCTGAAGTGATGGACTAATCTTTTATGTTTCACAATCAAATATCAATTGGTCCAAATTAGAGCGTCTAATGGGCATGCAACAATTGTTTTCATGGATACGGTAAGGTGGTTATTTGTTTCAATGATGTTACCCTTATAGAACTATTCATTTGCCAGAAACTTGCCAGACACTCAGACCATAGGGGGATGGGTGTGTTATTTTTTCATTTTTTATTTTCGTGGGGCCCACACATGAGAATCTGTGAAGCTTCAGGCAATTGAATAGTTTTGACAATTCAACATTTTTGTATTAGTTTTGTCTAGATTCACGTGAAATTAAAAGCTAATAAAAAGTTATTTTTATTCAGTCAAGGTTAAATATTAATTTTAATTATGCATTCACAATTACGACACATACATTAACTATACATTTTGTAGAATTCAATATTCTTCCTTCTAAAAAGTTACTAATAATTTCACATAATCACTCACTTTGTTTGAATTTTATTTTCTTTTGTTAAAATTTTAATTTTCAAGAAACGAGCGAGACTTGAAGTTCACTTAAATTTCAACAATTTGACTCAAAACTATACATTCACTTTAGGTGATCTGAAAATCAAAGGTATCATTTGGTATCAGTTAGAAGGTTTTATTATATATATGATATGTGGACCACGTTCATTGCATATTTGATAAAGGGCCTTGCTATAGGTACCCAGACGTTTACACGCCTGGTTATTCTTCCTTTCTTGGAATATTTTGGCAAGGTTGAATATGTGAAAGGTTCACAAAATTTATTTTACTTTTTTTTTTTTTTTTGGTTATAGGTTAATTACAGTTTTTTAATATTTTAGTGTATATATCAATTTTTTCCTTTTGCTTATTGAACTAGGCTATGTTATGTAGGTTGTGTTAAAATGATAAAATTCCACTTCAAATAAAAATGAATACATAGATCAACTTATAAGGATCTAAGTTACTCATTTTAATAAGGTTGACCTTTTAAGATGAAACCACAACTTTTAATATGGTATTAGAGCTTATTAAACTCCAACGAGTAATTCGATCGGATTAAGATTAAAAAAAAATGAGCACACAAATTTCAAAGCTTGTCTACTTTAGAGATGAAAACATAGATCAACTGATGTCATGACTGCACTTTAACCCTAAAATGCCAGACAAGAGGCATTCCTTTTCATCCATGACAGATGCTGGGAATCATAAATAGAAATTAATGAGATTTTTTTCCATTTCTATACAAGAATAAAAGTGCCTTCTCCCCTTATTTGGTGGATAATGTATTTTACATACATTTGTGGAAATGTCTGCATTCATATAGTTTAATGTTAAAAACGAGGTATATATGTGCTTGATCAGTGGCATGTTAGGTACTTGACTACACGACAAAAGAAAAAGGTTACAGTTATAATCTAGTTAATTTTATTGTCACGTCCAGTATTATGATGATATTTGGTGTAAATTAAAATCAGATTTTAAGTAGATTATGATAGAAGTTTTTGAAATGTGTGGTAAAAAAGATATAGACCCATGAAAAATGTGGTTGATATTAATTGTTTGACTATGACTTAAATTAAAATCAGATTTTAATTCGACCCAAACAGATACTATATATATAAAAATGTGTGCTAGCAATTTACAAGTCTCTTATTATTCATTATTTTTCTTGCATTGACTCTAAATGGACAGTTGGAGCTCACAAATCCATTAACTAAGTGAAGATATGTCTTTAGCTCATGACATGTTGCCATGTTGATTCCATTAAGGTAGGGTGAGTCCCGGCTTCTTAGCCGGAGCTCGCATCCGACATCTGCATAAGCCCATTGATGATCCTCGACCAATCTTTGTATCCAACTCGGATAATTTCCGGTATAACGGTCACAATCACGGGTCATTTCTTCGTTGTTAACGAGAACAAAACCGGGAACTTTTGTTATAAGATCATCGGAGTTTACTATACGTAAAACTTTAGTGCCTTGATTATCTAAATGGCATCGAAAGCTCCAATTTCCGACTCGTGGACCAGCAAATGAAATGACAGTCACTAGAGGTGAATTCTTGAAGGTTTCTTTAATGTCATATGCTGCTAGGGTTGCAAGAGCTGCACCTAAAGAATGGCCAGTGATTGTGAAGCTTAAGGGCTCATCAGAATACGTTTGAAGAATTCTTGAAATCTCTTCTCTTATCAGTTTTTGTAGACTTGGGCGGGTTCCCATGCAAGAAGTGTATAAGCTCAAGAATCCACTTTCCACCATTGGAGAATTATAGGAGGATTTGGCATTGGGAAGAGGAGTGAGAGTTGCCCTAAGATTTTCAAGCCACTCCAAACATGTAGCCGTGCCACGTAACGCGATTACAACGTCCCTCCGGCCAAGCCTCGAAATCTCTTGTTTGTCATTGCACACTGCAATGTACCCTATCCAACTCGACTGCACGGCCATCCACCTCGGTCCCTTGTGTATCCATCGAGGCAAGTGAATCCCGGACGTGGCACTCAAATTCTTAGTAACTCGATACCCGGTGTCGCTGAACCCCGATTGGTCGAGTAACTTTCTCTTCGAGTATCTACACGTGGCATAAGAAGAAGACGAAGGGTCAAAATCACATGATCTATAAGTTGCTTCAACGAATTGGCCATATCGAATGATCTCATGGCGTAAATTATCATCGAGCGGGTCAAGTAAACCTTCCCAGTTCTTGATACCTTGATAGTCCATCCATTTCTTGCTCAAGTTCACTGGCGCTGAAGCTGGATTTCTTGTAATGTTGGAGTCGGAAAATAGGTTCTCCCAAGTTTTGGGAGACTGAATTTTTATGTTGAGGTTTTTTCTCTTGTACTGAGTAACGCTACATGTTACCAGTTGTGTGGCAATATTGGAAGTGCGTGGCCCTGAAGATTTTGTAATTGAGAGCCTCATAATTTGTAATGAATTTCAGTAAGGGAGAATTAGTAATTGAAACCCAGAGATTGCCTTTTTATAATTAAAGAAAGAACAGGAATGTGTACCGTGTACGTGACGTGAAGTATTCAAACTTTATTCGTACAAATATATTAGTCTCGCTGTGTGGATACATTTATATATCTGTGTGTATTCATTGATTAGAGTACAATACATTGGCTTGTCACGCTTGTGGGGGAAGAAAAGATGCATTAAATGGTATTTGATCGATCCGGTGGGGTGGGGTGGGGCTGTGTAACATCCAACGGCCTGCATGCAATCATGAAAACTCTTCTTATTGGATTATTGTGAAACTTTAATAGAAGATATAGGCATTGTAACTTTTTTGAAAAGTAACAAAGTATGTTACTTATAATCGTCGCTATAAAAACTGTATCATAACTTGACTTGTTTTAGGGTTTGTTTGAACCACATTATTTTGGAAAATGTATTTTGGAATAGTAGATTGATAAAAAATGTGTGGTTAAAAAAGAAAGAAAAATTATTGATGTGATGGAAAATATTATTTCATTGAAAATGTGTGGTTGAAAATGAGTAAAAGAATGAGAATGAAAAATTTAATGTGCACCAAACATGGACTAAAATAATATTAATAAATAGCCACGTAGTTGAAATCAAAATGAGAAACACATTGATTTGTTTGGGTCAACGTCAATCATCTACATTTGACTTTAAAGTAATGTAGAATTTGTACACAGATCAAACCAAGAAGTGGTAAAGTATTTATTGACTTGTAGTCATGTGTTACAAAGTCAAGATCTCTGAAGTATATATCACAAAAAATTGAAATTTATTACTAAATTATAGGCACTTTAGCCCTTACTTGACAACCATACTTTTATAACTATTTTTTCTACGTACTTCTTTTGAACCATACATTCACACAATAAAATAGTTTACACGTAAACTCAAAATTTTGCTCTACTTTTTAATTACGCATTCTCTTGAAAAATTATTCAAAACTCTATTTTCCTAAAAGTATGGTTGTCAAATAGGAGCTTAATAGCGTGATATTTGGACAGTGTCGAACGGACTGTCGGCGGTCATGGACAGTGTACTCGACTGTGACCTCTTATAATTCTAAGTGTAAAGATTTTGGGAAAATATGAAGTAAAATTATTTTCTTTTTGATCTTTACATACAATTTTTTTTGGTTTAAAGATGGACGACAATAATGAGCATGAGGGCACTAGTCACACAAATTAGTAACTTATAGCCCCTTATTCAAAAGGATATGAGCAACAAAGGACTAGATAATTATTTCACAATAAACTGCAAATCTAATTGATTCCAACTTCCAACTGCACAGGACTATGCAATGCTATACATACCTAGGGCTACGATACCTAACACTTTGGACCTATACTGGTATACTCTGTAGAGGGCAGCGAGGACAATTATGATGGACCAACACAATTTATGACGAGAGATATAGTGATGTATACAAGAAATTTATAGTATCAATTCCTTTCGATCATTTGCTCTTAATTTTGTGAAATATTTAAAGTTACAAAACTGGAGGTTAAGTTGTATGCCTAGGGGTGGCAAACGGGCAGAGCGGCTTGTCGGCTCAGCCGCTCGACTCGTGGGCGGCTTGAGCACGAGCCGAGCAAGCTGACTTGCGGGCTCCGTCCATGCTCACCCACGAGCCTCGTCCAAGCCGAAGGGTATATCTTAAAAAAAAAAAAAAATTGACAAGTTCGCAGCTGAAACTTGGCTCGACCCATGAGTAACGAGCCGAGCTTTTGCATGAGCACAGGCCGAACCGACCTCTATGTATACCCTTTTCCCAAGATTTTGTAACTCCAAAGTCCCGTGTTGAAAAGATAAGACGTGCACGCAAATGTACGTTCGTACACATATACGTATACGTCAATATATTCACATGTGAGTTTAATAGTTCACTAGGTCAAGTTCCAAAAATGGATTGATCTTCACAGCCTTGAGGATAAATTAGCATATCCCATGTCCTTAAAGGGATTATTAATGTGGATATAAGCACGACTGCACGAGACTGGTTGGGACTAAGAAAGTTGAAAAAACATGCTTCTTTTAATTCACTGTAAATTAATTAACAAAAAGGGCAAAAATAAACGAGCTAAATGATTCTAACTCACTCAAAGAGCTCATGCTTCAAATTGTGCATGTGCATGTCTTTTATTGCACGTTTATATACATATATAATTCCTTAATTGGAAACCTAAGAATGATGAATTTGACAATAAAACCATGTAAAGATTAAAAAAAAAATGGTAAGAAAAATGTTAAAAATAAATAAATAAATAAATGTTGTGTGTAATAACTAATAAATTGTAGAACAACTAATAGCATATGTAATATATTTACCCCTTAAAAATTAAATTGTTAGTAAATTTTGATAAAAGTTGATAAAATGTGTGGTTGAGAAATTTATAAAAATTGTAAAAATGTACAACTGAGATTGAATTCGAGGGAGGGAAAAAAAAAAGAGTTTTATAGAATGGGGGTCAAACAAAGGCTTAATGGGTTATTATACTTTGAGTCAAAATCGATCCGTTTGCAAATTAATTTTTTATCTACTGAGAGATCAATTGCGTTAGAAATTATTCTTCGTGCACATTATTACGATTACTTTAAGTAAATCGACATATAAAGCATGTTTGAAAAGTATTTATAAACAATAAAAAACATAAATAGCATACATTAGTGGTGTACAAGTTAGACACTGTATAAAAAGTAACCTGCGTTTTCTAAACATGAGTGTAGCTAATTAAACCCGAATAAGTGTAGTTGATGAGGCGATCTCATATCGCTTTTAGGTAGATAGAAGAAAGGGTTGTTCACATAATTTTATCGTCGAGTACATCAATTAAATTGCATAAAATAACGTGTGCAGGTTTGATTATTCCTTCGAAGTAAAATTAATTCTTCTAATTTTTGTAGGAAAGTGAAAATAGAGATTCGATTTGTCATTCGATATGCTCAGCCATGAATTTGAATTTCTCTCATAAAGAGGAGCTTTGAAATTAAATGATTTGTTCTTTGAAAATACTTGGTCACATAAAAAGAGGTAAAAACAAGCCTTCTTTAAAGGGTATAAAATTTAGTTGTCGTAATGTAGAAAAAAGAATGAAATAAATCTTGCAAGTGTATATTATATTTCAGTTGTGCACTTTTGAGTTGGTGTGTTTGGAGGATAGTGGAGAGGGAGACGGTTGGATTACGAATGATTTTAAAATGATATTCGTTGATGGCAAAAAATGACGTTGCACTTTTCGATCAATTTATAGAGATTTGAACTAAATAAAAGTATTATATTGTTGGAATTTTGATAGTTAGAATTTCAGTTCGGACATTCGTCATTCGTCCCTTATATAGGCTAATGAACTTTGTCTTGATCATGTCGATCTACAATTTTCTAATCTTGGGCTATGTGCCATTGCCTTTGAAGGAATCTGATTGGTTGGTGAGTTTGGCCCAATGATCATTATGATACCTAGGCTTTAGGCCTGTGTCCTAGGTGTCATTATGTCATCATTCTAAATGGTTGGCGTGGATGGTGCATGTCATAATAATATTTTCAAATAATGTCTCATAGGTCTTGAATCAAGATTTCAAGCACATATGTCTAAGCCCTTCGACAAGAAAGCCTTTTTTTTTTTTTATCAAGGAGAACCCAATATCAAATCCACAACAACAGTAATAAAACATAAAAGAAAACTTCATTCGATGTTATATCTCAATTTGATATATCATGATCACGATATATACGATAAAAAAACAATTTTCGTAATTAATGTGCATAGAGTATATTGCATATTTGTCAGCGACGTCATTAAAAAAAGTTGCATTGGTGATGCACCAATAGAACTGTGCCAAAAATGCAGTTAAAGATTTTGAGTGTTCAGACTAACACACACTCGGACTAACAATTTATAGTACATCATTTGCATTTCAATATATCTATACTGAATAGACGAGAAATTAAGTCACGTGTTCCGTCGATTGCCAAGTTACAATTGTTCAACACGTACGTGTCAGGACGATGGCGATATGTTTTCTTAAATACGTTTAAGTCATGTCGCAAAGGCTAAAATTAAGGTGACTTTGTAAAAATGAATCTCACGAGCAGTACGCAAGTCTCACAATTTCTACGTGTAACGGTGTGAGTTCAAAATTGGCTAAACAACTTTTTACATCACAATTCATCTTGAACTGTAAAGCCCATTTATGTAACAACCAAGTTAATGGAGGCCCATTATGAAAATTTCGACACAGAGGCCCAAATCTTGAACTGGTAAAGCCCATTTATTTTTCATATCTCAGTCGAAAAGCTTTCTGCTGTTCGGTGGGCGGTGGCACGTCTACCAGGAAGAAGAGGAGAATCTCGTGACGTCAGAATGTCATCAGCAAGAGCCCAATCACCGCCATACCCAAGTGCAGCCCGAATCGCCGATTCTGATTGCTATCCACAGTACACTGCTTCTCTCAAATGTAATTGTCAAAATCCCCCAATTTTTACAGTTTTAATTCATTTTTGTTTGAATGAATTCTTGTTAGTTTTATGCTGTATTTGTTTATCAAATATGATTGTTTGATTTTTTGTTGAATTGTCGTTTTTTTTTTATTGGGTCTGTATATTTTTTTTGTAGGCGATTAAGATTTTCCATAAATTGTACTTCCAACTAATCATAAAGGAAGGAATTCTTTACTGGCAAGCAGTAGGCTCTTATTGCTCTCCTATATACTACGTAAAATCTCCTTGTTTTAGAGGGGATAATATATAAGGTTATAACATTCAAAAGGAGTTAATTTTGCTTTTTTATTGTTGGCTCATATTGAGATTCTGATATGCGATGGTTTGAAGTATTCCTAATTTCCAAATATTTGATTTTTGATAAGCATCGGCTCCCATATGGACACAACTATTAGGGGCATTACTTCTTTTGTTACTGTGATAAACTCGCTCAGAACACAAGGTTTGAGTTGTAATAATCTGGCATATTAAATGATGTCAACATTGAGTTATGACTTCGAGCATGTCTAGCCAAGTCTAGAAGTTATTTTATGTAATATTTCTTGCCAAAATGTTTGATATCCTTTAAAAGCTTTTTTTTTTTTGAATATTGAGTTCAAAAGCTTACTAAGAACCTTCTTTTATAAGCTTATCCAAACATGTTTATGGTGCATTTGTTTGTTGGTCTGATTTTAGGAATTTGAAATGGTCGTGGTTATTCATTAAATGACGATTCTATAGTTTCTGAACGTGCAAAATCTTGTTAATGGGAGTAGGAATGAATGAAATCAATTGTGACAGATGGTTAATCATATTGATTCATAGGGGCAAAGTATAAGGGGTTTCTAACTTTTGTGGTCGGGTAGGTTTTTGCCAACTCCTTTGTTTTTTTTGCTGAAGGTGCGTTTTGTTTTATTTTGCTGTGTATGTATATTGGGATAGGCTGCGAACCTTAGATGCTGATATATAGAAAGATAGCATAGCATCATGGACATTTTTTATATTATTAGTTTCTATAATTACCTTTTTTTATTATTTTGTTCGGACGTCATTGTATTTCACTTCCTGACTAACTTGTGGATCTCATTATGACGCTATGGACGTCACTTGACAGTGTTAAAGAATAAAACGATGCTAAAATTTGCTCATTATACTATCTATTCCTATTCAGTGTTTCAAATATGCTCTTAGTGCTAAGGCTTCACTTCCCATTCTTCCAGTTTTGAGGATTTCAGAACTATTGACAGGCACCAGTTTCAAACTTGACCTTTTTGTGACCTTTCTGTACATTGTAGGCTTGGAAGAATTTCACTCGGACAAGAGTAAATGTCAAGAACATTTTGACGTTTACAAGGAGTGCAAGAAAAAGGAGGTATAGAAGTTCACTAAAAGTCAGAAAAGCTTTACTATTATATCGCGTGTATCGAAGTAATTATGTACATTACACTGATCTGGTTCGTTTTTTCACCTGGTTATGACAGAGAGAAGCTCGGTTGGAACGCAATCGGAGTCGATCTTTATTTTCATGAGCTTTTGTTGCCAGTAATTTGCTCGTCTTTTTGGTGATGTGAGTTTATGATCCAACGAGCATTGCACGGCTTGCCGAAACTTGTTATTTCTGTAAAATGATTATCTTGGCTCGTGGAATAAAGAAATGTTAACCCTTTACATCAATGAAATACTAATAAAATCCATTGATTTGGGGGTTGCATGCCCTCGAATTTGATGGTTTGATTAATTTTCTGCAGTTTTTTTTTTTTTTAAATTTTTTGAGTAACAATTTTACCGGACTTGTGTTGAGTTTTCCAACACGTTACGTGGTTCAAGAATTTAGTGAATATGGTTCTCTGTCATGTTCATATTGTGCCCATTGTTGGAAATATGAGGGTAGAAAACGGAGAATGTGCAAAAAGAAAGTAATAAGGCCCGTATGATTGGAAGAATGAAATTGGATGGAAATAAAATGAATTTTAGGAAATTGAATTGCTTAGAATTTGTGAATTTGTTTTAGTGGAAATTATCAATTAAAATTTTCATTTTTATTCTTCTACTCATTTTCAACCATACGTTCTTCAATAAAATAATATTTTCTATCACATCAATAATTTTTCCTTCTTTTTCAACCATACATTCTCTATCAATCTACTATTTGAGAATACATTTATCCAAAATAATGTGACGCAAACACACNAATTGAATTGCTTAGAATTTGTGAATTTGTTTTAGTGGAAATTATCAATTAAAATTTTCATTTTTATTCTTCTACTCATTTTCAACCATACGTTCTTCAATAAAATAATATTTTCTATCACATCAATAATTTTTCCTTCTTTTTCAACCATACATTCTCTATCAATCTACTATTTGAGAATACATTTATCCAAAATAATGTGACGCAAACACACCTTAATATCGAAAAAGGGGTAAATATGGAAAAAAAAAAATTCCCAAATGATTTTATTTAATATAAAAATCAATCAAAGATCAATAAAAAATGGCTGCTGTTCATATTTCAACAAAATTCTAATTGTCAAAGTTTAATATAATTGCATCTATGCTAATCGACTTCTCCAAAACTCCAATACCCGACATGAATACGTTCATATACATAAGCATTATCTAGGCCATTTTTGAATTTTGAGAAGCTCTAACTCACAACAATTGCTTTCATTAACAATAGTTCTTACCCACAACATATTGTTTTTATTGACAACAATTCTAGAATGAGCAAAGTTGGTTTTTATAATTATAATGATCTTAATTATGTTTATTACA
>CAIGRR010204419.1:0-12347 GCA_903798365.1 Fraxinus sp. 1973-6204 | reverse complement strand
AAAAAAATTTCGGGTTGAAAATTATACCAATCACACTTAATTACAATTCCCAATAAAACAATTTCTAGGAAAATCTTTTCCCTGTAAAACATTTTCTTTCCACCTATTTTCCACCCTTGAAATCAAATGCACCCTAAGAAATTTGAATACGGGAAAAATTCAAAAGTCGGGTGTTAATTTTGACACAATTCAATTTTCAGGTATCAAGTTTCCAAATGCAAAACTCAGGTATTTATTTATTAATTAAATATTTTTATTAATTAATTATTAAATAAATTTATTAAATATTTAATTCTAATATAATATAATTAACTCATCGCACCTCCATCACCCCTAATGTTCCGGCGACTATTTCGGCGATGTTCCGGCCACCACTCTTCTCCGACGATCGTTCCAGCGACTATTCAGGCAACCGTTCTGATTCCAACGACTATTCTAGTAACCGTTCCGTCGCAACTTTATTTCGACGACTGCTCCGATTTCGACAATTTATATAATATGGTCACAGATTCATAATTTAGATAGTCACATATTATTTTTCAATCACATAATAATTTTTATACGTCACATATTATTTTATGGTCACAGTTCAAAAAAATTGTAGGTCACAATTAATTCGTTGGTCACAGATTTCAAAATTAGTTGGTCACAAATCAAGATTTATAGGTCACACAGTCATTGATTTTCAAATTAATTGGTCATAGATTTTTTCACGATCACGGATTATATAATTTTTAGGTCATAGATAACAAAATGATTGGTTACGGATTACTGAATTTTAAGGCCACAGATTATATTTTTAGTCACAAAACCAAATCACAAACACTTTTCATCCTGTCGCCAGTGCCACCACCAATAACAACACAACATCACCACCATCAAACGAGATCTGAATCTACCAACCCACTACACACTCCACGACTGGTCAAAAACCATACACCCACGTAGCCAATACCACCGCGCCGCACCCACAGTACACACACCCACCACCACCGCAGCATCCAACCACAGACTATCAACACCACAATCAACCAAATCTGATCCCACCACACACCACATCTGTAGTCAAACACCACTGCAACCAGCATCAACACCACCACCGCACCCCGACGCAACAAGACGCAGAGAGACGAGCGAGAGAGTTGGAGTGGGAGTTGGGTAGGGAGGAGGGAGAGGGGTAGGGTAGGGGTAGGGGTAGGAGGGAAAATGGAGGATGAGGAAAGTGAGGAATTTATAAAATTAGGGTTATTAATATTATGTTTAATAATATTATTAAACTAATTAAAATATAAAATTATTACATGATTTTTTGAATAATAAAACTTTAAACCTGATTTCTGAAAATCAATTTTCAAATACATGAATTTGTGTAATTTCCTTTGTTTGAATAATACAACTAAAACTAATCAGAACATTTAATCACGTAATTAGTACGTTCAAAACCTAGAGCCCCAAATCAAAACTGCAATTTCTGAAAACTCTCAAACCATCGGGGCAAAGCTTCTATACTCTACTCCCAAACTGTTTAGATGCTTGAAATGAACATCCCGGGTGGTGGCCGTGAGCAAGAGCAACCATATTTCCCTCTCTCCCCAAGTCTATGATGTCGGCCACCGCTGCTTTGACCAGAATTACGTCTGAGAACTCGTGGAGAAAATCCCTTAGGTTCCCATCATAACTGTAGACAATTTAATATATTTTGTAACTGAATATTGTGACCGAATTTTGGTTTTTCCATGGGCTTCTTATGGTTCAAAGTGAATCGAAAGATTTTGTTAGGAGAAAGTGAAGGGATCATTTACAAGTTTGGGATTATGGGAGTTGTTAGAGTGAAGAGAGAGCCATGTTGATTATGCAATCAAGTGAATTGGCTTCTTTGAAAGGATATTTTTGTCTAGCTAATGTTCAAAGAACATTTACATAACAATATAGTTTTCTTGCAATTCCAGAATCTCTTTTCGTTCTTTTTCTTTCTCATAAACCTTTTTGCATGTATAGAAGGATGTGACCTGTATGAAGATGATGTGCATTGAGTTGGTTACTAATTGTTACCTGCGCAAGGTAGTGTTATATATTGATTGTCTAAAATTTGGAGATACTACTCTAATCAATTGCAGCTGCTACCAGATGATATTAGGTGGCATTTTTATTGGGAATTTTTAGAGCAATAGATTGAACTGATTAGTTTCTTGATGGCTTATTCTTACCAAATAGAGCCTTTTTGGGTTTGAGTATAAATAAGTGAACTTTACTATCTTGTGTTTTGAGATAGGTTTTGAAGAGTTAGCGGTATTAGTTCTTGTATATTGAGCTTTAGTACAATTTATAGGATGATTTCGTAGGAGTCTTTTTATTTTGGGAAGATTACATAACTAAGAGCTTAAGTTTTTCCAATTTCAAATTTAAGAGATCAAGGTTTAAAATTTCAAATATCACACTTTTTTAAATTTTATTTATAAATTAATTAATTAAATATATTTAGGTCACAATTCCATATAATTTGGTCACAAATTATTTCCCAGTCACAATAAATTTTTTTATGTCACAAATTATTTCACAATAACAAATCGAAAATTTTTATAGGTCACAACTGGAAATACGTAGTTTATTAACTAAGTTTGACCTTATGTGAGGAATTACACTAATTAAAGCAACAAATCACTTTTATTAGTTTTTAGATGGTTAAGCATACAATCCAATTATCCTATGTTGAATAACCGCAGTTGTAATATTTGGAAAACAAAAATAACACACGGTATAACGACGGAAAAACCCAACTAGGTAAAAATTCGGGACCAAACCAATTACCTCAACTATAGACAATATGGATTACAGTTCTAGCCTAGCAAACTCCACTAGTTCCCGCTGTTGTAACCAAGATTTGCTATTCCTTCCAAGCTCACGATCTGCTACCGTGGATACTATCTAGCCAACCTACTAAATTTCCCGATTTATCTCCTGTAGCTTCCAAGATCTGGTGTCTCCTTCCAGCTTCCCGATCTTCTTCAATTGTCCTTCCAAGTGGACTTCCAAGAATTTCCATTTTTTGTGGTTTTCCTGTGCTTGCAGTCCAACCTCTCTCAACCTCCAGTAGCCTCGACGTTCAACTGAGAAAGTACCTTCATAAGGATGTTTAGGAAGTCAGTGTTTTGGATTCTTCAATTTGATGTTTTTCCAAAACTCGATTGTCAGCTTCCAAGAATGATATGAATGATTTCACTAATGAAAAATGTTCTGGATCTCTCAAAAGATAATATGAAAGTGTTGCAATTGTAGCACAATGAAGCAGCCTTATGAAATTTGTCCTAGACATCTATATTTATAGTTGGGAACGCTTAGATGTTATGGGTCATGTAAAACTCTTCCAAATCACAAATTAGGTCTGGCCACATAAAGATTTCATTCGAACGAGGGAGCTGTCGCTCGAGGCAAAAATCGGGCTACAATATTTATGTTTCTGTCGCTCGAGCCAAGTCATGTCGAAGTTTAGCAAAATTTCGGCGCCGTGTTTTCCTTGCTTTCAACCTATAATCCTAACTTAATTCATCCATACAAAATTGCATCCAAGTCCTTAACTTTTTACAAGTGTTCAATTAAGACCATTTTGTTCATAAACCTAACAACAACTTTTTCATCGGTCAAAAATTTATATAATTAATAAGTCACATATTATTTATTGGTTACAAATCACAAACTTTATATATCACAAATTATTTTAACATCATAATTCAAAAAATTTATAGAACACAATTTGATCATCGATCACAAATCAAAAATTGAAACGTTACAATTATTTATAGGTCACAAATCACAAATATTAAATGTCACAACTTATTAGACACACAAATTATCAAATTATCTATCACAAATTAACATTTTTTTAGGTCATAAATTATTTTTTGGTCACAAGTTATCTTTTTCATTGGTCGAATATTGTTTATCGATTTAATGGTCACAAACAACCAAATAATCTATGACCACCACCAACACTTGTGACTACCACCTCACGACTGCCACCAACAGCTGGCAACCAAAACTCTGTCGTCGGAACCACCACTTCCCCCCGACAGCAATCCATCATCTAAAAATACCAACATCAACACGACCACCACTACCTAACCACAACCACAACCACAACCACAACCACAACCACCACACCTCTACCACTACCATTAAAACTACAGAACCTCCACCACCAACCCCCTCCCATCCCACAATCCAAAAAAATCCCCAGCCCTACCATCATCGCTGTCGTCGACCACCACCAATATTGCTACCATCTACACCACCGAACCACAATAACCATGGCACCAACTAAAAGGAGCATCACCACTTCACCGCCTCCGCCGCCACAACCTCCAATAAACTACCACGTTCAACTTCAAAACCACCACCACAACCACTAACAAATCACCACTAACCGCCGTATCCACCACCACCCCCACTACCAAAACTAACAAACCCCATCAAATCCACTATTGATCCAACAAAACCACCATCACAGTCAAATCCAAAATCGTCTCCACCAAGAAAAGTCATCCCTAAATCACAAAGCAGCACACAACCTACCATCACCCCCACCGTTGTTTCTACCGTAGCAGCGATTGCAAGCCATCGGCCATAAATCACAATTCCATAGCGTCTATCAACTACCACAAAATCACAACTCCTCCACAAAAATTGAAAAAAAACTAAGAAATAAAAAAATGCGGCTACGATTCGCACGAATAAGCGCTGCTACTTCGTGTTTGTGTACAACGCCCGGACGAGGCTACGCCATCTCATAAAGGCTGGGTTGCCGGCAGAGAGGGATGAGAGTGGAGAAGAGAGAGTGGCGGAGAGAAGAGATAATGGTGATAAAAATTGGAATGAAATTGATTAGGGTTTGTGATGAAAATTGTACAATTAATATTTAATATTTAAAAATAAAATTTTTGAGTTTTTGGAAAGTGAAACCTTTAATATGATTTTTGAAATTCTAGTTTTGTGTAATTTTCACTTTTATTTTATTTGAATTTAATAATCATAATCATGTGTCAAGAACTACTGCATTGGCCAGGCCTATGTTTGACACCCATTTTGGGTAAAAAAAAATTGGTTTTTAAATAGTATTTGATGGAAGAATGTGTGGTTAAAAAGTAAGGAGGAGTTTTGGATTTATGTGTAATATTATTTTATTGATAGAATGTGTGGTTGAAATGAAGAAAGCGAAAAAAATGAGAATGAGAATGAAAAAGAAATGGGTGTCAAACATAGACATAATTGATTTTTTTATTTGAAAAGTTTACTCTATACAGTTGGATAGTTTTCTCCTTCTGAAGGTGTCTTTTTCCTTCAAGGACGTGTTCAATGATCGAGTTAGAATTTTACTGAGCAGAATAACTATAATATTGGTACGTAAGAATAAATTTCTCAATGACTTTCTTCCATCCAACATTGGTAGAATTGTAGAAGTTGAAAGTGGATTTAGTTGGTGGTGGTAGGAGATTATAGGGTGTAGATCAGTTTGGTAATGCATATCGATGGTTGTGTATGATCTCATACATGATTGTGTAAAGGTTCTCTGTCACTTTTTTAATTTAAGAGTTTTTATCACTTTTTTTAATAGCGTGTTTCTTTTTTCAATCACTTTTTGAGTAACAAACATCAATTTTTAATAAAAGTGACACGTATGTCATTTTTTTTTTATATATAAAACAACACTTAATCTTATACAATATTTTTGACTTCAAAAAAATATTTTATATGATAAATGAGTTGGCTGAGTTGGTGGATAAGGGTGGCTGTGAATTGACCTAAAGATGCTAAGCGTTTTGATTTGTATTTTGTCGGTGAACTCACCTAAAGATGCTTCTTGGTGAACGAAGAAAGATGAAGGACAATGGTTGTCACTTTTTATTATTATTATTTTTATGTCACTTTATTGAATTAATTTCAGTATTTTAATTGGTGTTTTGTTACTTTTTTGAATTACTGTCACATTTTTTAGTATTTGTAACTTTTTTTAACGTCTGTCATTTTTTTTACTGTTTGTTACTTTTTTTTTGAATTTTTTGAATTTTTTTTTCGCATTTGTCATTTCCTTGTAATTTTTATCACTTTTTTGTGACAAACATAATTTTTTAATAAAAAAAGCAACACTAAACTGAAAAATGTCATCTATCATTATGATGATTGAACATAAGTGATGTGGCGATTGGACAATTCAATTTTTATGAGAGAGAAGAGAAGGAAAAAGAGAAAGAAATGTGAAGAATAATAGATTGTCACATCATATTCAATTTTTACGATGATAAATAACATTTCTCTACTAAACTATGTAAAATTAAAAAGCAATACTTAATTTTACACAATATTTTTTACTTTCAAAATATTTTTCATATGATTTTTCAAAAAACTCCTAATTTTAATGGTATTATAATTTCCCATTTGCTCTCCCCTAGTAATTATCTTCTATTATATTTCTGCTGCATCAAGAAACCGGTCTACCCTATGTGTAGCTGTACACAAATATTTTTTTTTTCTGAAAAAAAATAGGTGAAGAAAATAGAAAAACAAAAATTACAAGTTCATGCAATTAATCGAGCTCCCTAGTAGAGGTTCAACTTGGCTCAACTGGTATCATATTCAACTTGACCATAATTGAGAACTTAATTGCATCAAGTTTCAATGAGTAAAATGTTTGAACAATCACTGAACTTTAACATGGTCATGACTTACTCACCGAACTTCAAATTACCTCTCAATGGTCACCGAACTTTCGGCCATTGCACCACATCCAACACTCACCAAATTTTGTTACCATCAAAGCTGACGTGGTGGACAGAAAACACACGTGAAAGGTGACAACCGTTTAAAATTTCGACAACTCACAAAATTCATCCACCTCACCTACAAAATGCCACACAAACACAATTAAACTCTCTCAAAACACCGAAATCCCCAAATCACTCCATTCTCCTTCCCTACAACCCTAAATCGCGACAATTTCCACTTTGCTACCCCACAACCTGCTGAACGAAAGACATGTCACCGAACTCTGGCCAGTTTGTTGACAAAAAGCGCTACTATTGTGGTTATCCAACGAAGATTAAGATTTCTTGGACGAAAGGAAATCCTGGACGACGATATCACGGCTACCGGTTCTATGGGAAATGGGATGCCTGTAATTATTTTGATTGGTTGGATGATGAACCGCAAGTGAGGTACAAGATTATCATCACCGAGGTGTTAAGATCGAAGAATCTATACGACGAAGAAAGACGTATGCTTTACAGGAAGCTGAAATTGTACAAGCTAGGCTTGTGGGCATTGCTAATGTTTTATGCTTTTCGTTATTATTTTACGAAGTAGGAGGTCCTGTTGTTCAGTTTCAACGTTTTCCAGGCTTTTAGGTGAAAGATTCAATCTCTGGACAAGGAAAGCTTGAGTTGGTGTTAATGCTATTATGCTGTGTAATCATTCCAAGTTTTTGAGTGAAAGATTCAATCTCTGGAGAATGGAAGCTTCAATTGATGTTAATGCTGTGTAATCATCCCATTCAGTTGGAAGCTTCAGTTGTTGTATTTCAAGTTTGATGTTATGCTGTGTAATCATCCCATTTAGTATTGGAAACTTTTGATGAACTCATGGACATTGTTTTGGCTCCCAGACTATTAGACGTTCTCCTGATGTATTGTATTGTTTTACAGTAAGAAGAATAGGAATAATACAGTTAGAAGAATAGGAATAAACAAAACTATTAACATTGACCATCATTGCAATTCACTTACGCATCAAGTTTGCTCGTCACAGGTTTCACAAAAAATTGAACGGCATTGCATTTCCAAATTACATGAGTATCATTTTGAGTCTCTTAAAAAAATTAGTCGTTCAACAAAAAATAAACTAAAGGCTTTCGTTAATTCAGCCTATCATAAAACTAACATTAACGTCATCCAAAAGTAAAAGGAATTTTGCTCCAATCCCAGATCTTCAAACACGCCTTTAGAAGTAGTAGCAGTTATCTTGGAGTTTCATCGAGCTTCAGCTCTAGTAGCCCGTAATTGTGAAGACTCGCTTTCGTGAAGTTGTTGGAAATCAACAGCCGTATCTTCCAATGTTACATTCCCCCGAACATCTACCCTAGCGTCCATGGTCTAGACAGTATTTTCAACTGTGGCTGATGCGTGGCTCGACGATGCTCTTCTTCTTTTGGCCTGAGCCAATCTTTCCTAAGGTGAACGACAAACAACATGAGTTTCAGTTTTAGCTGTTTACATAGAGTTGAGGTTGGTGTATTAGAAGAAGTACTTACCCTTGGGGTGACATCAAGTGAGCTTGGGACTGCAATTGGTTCTATCTCTCCTTCAAACCAATCCTACAATAGACATTTCAAAGAATAAGTATATATGGTACATAATGTTGGAAAATATTACAGCTATAAGACATAAAATGAATGCACTCACATTATTTGGTGCATCCTTCCTATTGTGGTAACGTTTGTTGTGTCCACGTAGCTGGCAAACGGAACACGTCATTATAACTTGACCCTTCTTCCTCACATGTGATTTCCCTTGTGAATGCACAATCATTCTCTTGAAGCTTCCACAAGCTTATCAACACATTTTTTAATCTTTGGACACAGCCTGCCATTGTACCTCCTCATTATATCCTTTCGTTTCAATATTCTAGTCATGAACGTTGATTGCATTGAAGTAAGCATTGATAGAATAAGCTTCTCTTGATCTTCCAACAATGTCTTATTGAACACCTTGCAGTCGTTGTTCAGTAAGACATCACATTTCAAGAACACCGAAAAATGAGACTTACTATACTCTTGTGCAGGCCTTTCCATCAACCACCCATATACTCCTTCACTTACATTACGAATCTGACGCATCTAATGAATAAAGTCGAAAACGATTGTTGTCTTTGCAGCTTTCCGCAGAAAGTCCTTCAACGTTTTCCTTTAAACCCCGCTGTGAAGAAGTTAGTGTACATGCGTCGCACACAAAATCTATGCTCTGCCTCAGGGAACTTTTCATTTATGACGTTTTGGAGACCTTTTTGTCGATCAGTCATAAACATCCATTGCTCACCATTACCAATTTGAATGTCATTAGCCAGATATGTCATGAACCATCACCATGCTAACATGTTTTCCTTCTGAACAACAGCATAAGCGATAGGGTATATACAATCGTTGGCATCGTGTCCAATAGCAGTAAGCAGTATACCACCAAAGATTCTACGTAAATGGCACCCATCTACCCCAATAACCCTCCTACAACCGTCAACAAAACCCATCTTACAAGCCTTGAAGCAAATGTTAATCCCTTGGAATAGATGTTGAGTATTGGTTGCTATGACGACAGTGGACCCAGGATTTGTACATAGAATTTCAGCACCAAAGCACCTCAACGCTGCGTACTGATCCTCAATAGTTTCATTCAACAATTCTCTAGCATATCTCCTCATCTTCCCAGCAACATTCCTGGTAATCTCAGTCCTTAGGTCTTCTTTAACCATGGCAATTATGCTTCTTGTTTTCCAATCTGGGTCAGCCTTACAGTCGAGTGAGACGAAGAGTGTTTGTGACCAATAAATTGGTTGATTGTGACCATGATACATTGTTTAATTTGTGACCAATAAATAATTTATGACATAAAAAATGTGATTGTAACTTAAAATTTGTTAAGTTGTGGTCGGAAATAACTTATGGTCAATTAATTTGATAATTTGTGATCGTTAAATAAGTTGTTGCTTATAAAATTTGTGAATTGTGACATATAAACGAATTGACTTATAAGATTTTCTTATTTTATGATTGATGAATAATTTGTGACCTATAAAATTTATGATTACCGATAAATAATTTTTAACCAAATTTTATGGAGTTGTAAAATTAATATATTTATTTAACTTTCATAAATAAAATTTAATAATATCTAAGTTTTAGACCTAGTTTCTTAATTTTGAAATTGGTCATAGTTAAACTTTTATATATGAGATTTTCCTAACATAAAATGACGTGGATGGAAAATAGTGGATGAAAAAAGTTGACTGTATTTTAAACTGACAAATTGTAGAATGTCATGTGACATTATGTAATCTCTGGTTGTGCCCCCTCCAATAGGGGGCGCCCCTGGTTTGACCCGGGCCAGGACAACCAGCATCTATTGGAAAGAAAATGAAGTACCATATGAGAAGGTTATCCTGATCTCCCAATCAAAGAAGATCAACAAAATACAATAAAGAACTATTAGTAAAAATAAATATCAAAGAGTTAGTGCCAAAGTAAAAATAGGCATTAATAATCCTCAGGAATGGTTTCCAAATCTGGCCTCCAATCCTGCAATCCAGCTTCTGCAATTCTTCTACCTTTTAGTTGCAGTGCGTTGAGCAATTGGTGGGACGACGAAGAAGAAGAAGAATATTTCTGTAATTCTCCATTCAAAATCTGGCTCAACTCTCTTTGAGTCAACACAACTCGGATCCTCACTGTTTTGCCTTTGATTTCACTGAAATTTTCCAAAGCTCTTATGCCTTCATTACGCGCATTCAGCTTCGAAGGATTAGTTGTGCTAACAACTCGGGATGTTGTTTTTGCTTTCTTTGAAGGCTCTGGCTTTCCATCTTCTGCAATAAGAGTCTGATTCACCAAGCAATTTCCCATTTTATTTCTGCAAATAAGAATTTTTTTAGCACACGAAAACAAGAGAGTTCTATCCAATTAGGTTGCTGACTCTATTTGGTCGTGCTGCTATGATGTAGCGTGCAGTCAGTCGTCCCAAGGCAGCAGGACTATGGTTTTGCTATGTGCGTCACAGATATCGGGTGGGGTGTGGGGATAAGAATGGAAGAAGAAGAATATATAGAGAAATGATGGCGTTGAGAGCACATGAGTTTAACGGTTATTTCGCCGTATATTCATGATAAATTAGGAATAAACAATGTTGTGTTCACACTTCTGATACATTGCACATCGACGGCTTCTTAACTAAAAAACAAAATAAAGACAGACAAGCAAAAAGTTTCCTGCATTTGAGGAGTAACCCAGTTATCTTAATATTTTCAAAACATGCAGAGTATTATATTCCGTAATTAGAGGGTAGATGATGTATGTAATGTGCATTTGCCGCGTGAAATCAGTGACTAACATGGGTTAGGTACTAAAAGTCATTTGCATGGTTACTTTATTCATACGTAATATTTATAATCACTCAAATCATGCAAAATGGTAATAGTGACATTTATAATATATATTATCTTAGACAAATCTAGCATCCGTGACGATATTCTCGGCAATATAAAATATAGGGTGTGTTTGATTGTAATCGTAAATTTATATAGGTATGGAAATTATTAATTAAATGTGTTCGATTGGTTTAATTTTCAACCCAAAAATTGTTATACTTGTCTATCTTTTATTGGTAGGTAGATGAAAAAGAAAGAGGGTAGATGAGAGAGATAGAGTGAATTACTTTGAAAATAAAAATATGACTTTTAGAAAATATCTTGTTGATTTTGAGAAAAATATGATTGCGTGACCAACTTTTGGAAAGTATTTTTCATTAAAAAAAATGTTAAATCAAACACCCAAAAAGTAAGAATTCGAATAGAAAAATGATAATTCACATGAAAAATAAAGTCAATTAAACACACCCTTAGCATCTAAATGGGGTGAAAACCTGCGGCAATTGTACTTAGGCCCCGTTTGACATGGATTAAAATCCAATTAAAATTAAAAATATAGTCGTTATTAGGTCTTACTTGTTTAATAAAAGTCAACAATAACGACTAATTTTTCAATTTTAATCTCTACCGAACGAGCCCTTAATTTGTTTGAAAATTCTTAAATAGTTCGTGCAAAAGGAAGAGAGAGAAATTGGTTTGGTTTGATTTTTTCTTCAACAAAGCCATGGTGGGTCGATTCAGGCATGATTTGAAATCTCAAACCACTGGTTAACCGAATCAATTCGACCCACTTACATGTTTACCTTTTTTTTTTTTATAAAAGAAATATTAATCAAAAGATAAGTCCTAATTTCATAACTATATCTCGATTCTCTTCAATTTATAACGTTGCTAGTAAGTAATGGTATTGAAAATTTCCTTTCATGAGCCCTAATTTCATAATTACGAGCTTTGGACAATTGGACTAATTTATAATAGTGAAAAAGTTCATTAAATGAAGAGGTCAGGTTTAATAGTTTTAAATTTTTATTGTTGTATTCCATTTGCAATCAAATAGTTTACTATCTTTTTTTATGTCGCTTGATTTAGTGACATTTTCATTAATTTTCTTTTTCTATACTTGTGTTCTCGTAGTATTATGTAATTAGAAAATTAAAGTAATCCCATCA
>CAIGRR010204403.1:0-10591 GCA_903798365.1 Fraxinus sp. 1973-6204 | reverse complement strand
TCGTACTCGGTTTGCAGAGTGTCGACATGGAACAGGCTGCAAATACCACAAGAACAAGACACCAGTAATTGGATGTAAGTATTGTAGTTTGTTCAATGAATTTCTTTCCTTTATAGCTTC
This sequence comes from Fraxinus sp. 1973-6204, assembly GCA_903798365.1. Classification (NCBI taxonomy): domain Eukaryota; kingdom Viridiplantae; phylum Streptophyta; class Magnoliopsida; order Lamiales; family Oleaceae; genus Fraxinus; species Fraxinus sp. 1973-6204. The sequence continues at coordinate 10,471 of CAIGRR010204403.1, read as the reverse complement.
AAAAGTATCCAAAATTTTGCTTATAATTATGTAGAACAGTAGAGTCCTGGAACATAAGAAAATTCCTTGCAAAATAATTGAACAATATCAACTAAAATCAATTTGAAAAAGTATTGGAGAGCACAAATTGACATTTATTTGGACAATTACGTCCATGTCTCCAGCCGTGACGGGTGTGTTTCTGCTTGTCGCCTTAAGCGGATTTCTAATATTCAGACATTGTCGTTACACCAAGAAAGCAGCTCGAAATGTATTAATCAAGGAGCGCGAAGAAATTTTGAATGTGAATAGCAGTGGAAAATCAGCAAAGATTTTCACTGGAAAAGATATCAAGAAAGCAACCAATAACCTCTCCAAAGAAAACCTGCTTGGCTCGGGGGGCTTTGGCGAGGTCTTCAAGGGCACTCTAGAAGATGGTACTTTTAAACTACCTCGTCTGGTACTGTTAGATAGGAATGGGTGCGGCGGCGGCTCCTTAAAATGGAGGGATTGAAACTTCGTCGGAATCCGGTGGTCTATATAGCAGCAGTGCGACGACGGTGTCCTCATAATGGAGGGAATGAACATTGGTTGTTCAGTGCAGATATGGGGAAACAATATAAAAAAAAACCAGTGCGGTAGAGGCGATTGAGGAAGAGAGCAGACTTCGATTGAGTGCAGAAATAGGGAAGGAGGGAGACAACTTTTACACTATAATAATAATAAAAAAAAAAAAAGTAAGGTTGAACTTTCTTCTTGCTTCATGAAATCAAGTTATGCAAACAAGACAAACCCAAAAAGTAGGCAGCAATTAAAAAATTTCCCCGAACAAAAGCCATTGGAAATCAGTAAAGCAGTGCATATAAATAATTATTTTCAAGAATGTCCTGAAAGGCTTTTTACGAGAGCTTGAAGGCAGGTTCCCTATCTCACATGTGAATTGTATTTGACCATTTAAGCTTTGGACAATCTATATATTTTTTATTAGCTAGCTGATTAAAAGGAAAATATGTCTAATTCTATCAAGAGAATCAAAACAAACACCAATGCCAGCAATTATTTAGTCCAAACCCTTTGTCATACATTTGTCATATAGTAATTGAGCTTAATTTCACAAACAATATCTCCCAAAACTCTAGTTTATGTCCAAACCAGTATTTCCTTAACCTTAATGGCCTGAATTGCCAACAAAGTAATCAACTCAGTCCCGGAATTATCATTCTCTTGAATAAAATNTCACAAACAATATCTCCCAAAACTCTAGTTTATGTCCAAACCAGTATTTCCTTAACCTTAATGGCCTGAATTGCCAACAAAGTAATCAACTCAGTCCCGGAATTATCATTCTCTTGAATAAAATTCTCTGAAACCAACCCCGAAAATGCTGATACCATCATCATTGGCTCCCAATTCAAACAATAACCATCAAAATATTATTTCGAAACCACAGAAATGAAAAGTAAAAACCAGAAAACCAGAAGCAATATATAGAAGAGGAAGGAATCGAACCCAGAGTCGACTTGTGTCTGGAATTTGTTGCTGCGGAGTGCGGTGGCGACGAAGGCCGTTGCTACGGGGCGACGAAGGTAGGACCCAGAGTCGAGTTGCGTCGGATTAAATGGCTACACGGCTAGGGGAAGTCCTCTTCAAAAGATCGAACAACAAAAATGAAATGGAAGAAATGAACGGTGAAAACCACAAACTCAGATACAATATACAGAAGAGGAAAGAATCGAACCCAGACTACAGTGGCGACGAAGCCCGTTGCTACGGTGGCGAGGAAGGCTGGAGATGAGAGAGCAAAAGCAATTTGGGTCGAGAGGGAAGAGAGAAGCGAGAGCGAGAGCAAGGTCGATTAGGGTTAGGAAGAGAGTGAAAATAGGAAAGCCAAGCATTTTTGTCATTTGTTCATTCGGCTTTGACGGCTACACGGCGGCTCGGCTTATGAACAGTGATTTGGGAAGTGAGTCTTTTATTTATGTAGGATAAATGACTAGAAGCCATGAAGGATAAAATGAGTTATACTAGACATTGGTAGGATGAACTACCCTAAATCGAGTTGGAATAGGTAACTACAGATATCTTAAAAGGAAATGAGTGCATATTCATATTTTATTTTGTATCGTGATAAATGTTCGGTCATGTATCTGGACAAAGCGTTTGATTTTACACTAAGCTCCTATTTGACACATATTCTTTAAAAATACGTTTTTTTTTTCAAAAATTCATTTTCAATCACACATTTTTCAATAAAATAATATTTTTCATCACATCAATAACTTTTCCTTACTTTTTTAACCACGTATTTCCTTTCATATCATTATTTAAAATACATTATTTCCTCAATAATATCTATCAAACACACCATTAAAAAAAAAAATCAATCTAATTATAGATATTCAGAAGAATTAACAAGTTTGAATTCTTATTATGTATAAATCAATAACTTCTCGATACCCATCTCTTGTGTTTGTGATTGAATCAGTAAAAGTGAAAAGATCGTGAATCTCGTATTTTCTCACGATTTTCGTCACATTTCCTTACATCAAAGACACAATGATACGTTTGATAACGAGAGATTTTGTATAATACTCAAAGGTGTATGAGTTGTAAATTTTCATTTAGGCTGTGAGAAATTTTGGTTGCTACATCATTTTTTTTTTTAAATTTCACCGAAGGTCCTTAAACTTTACTTATTACATTAACCTTATATTCTTAATTTTTTTTACTTGCAATCTTGTTTTCACATTAACATTAATTAGCATATACGGTACTTCATGACGATGCTTATCTAAAAGTTCGATAGGAGAGCACAAAATGCTGATTTACCTTCATATTTAAATAAGCAAAACACAGTAGACACAAGAGTGTGACATAATATTTGGAAACATTGAGGACCTTTAATGCAAATTCTCGGCAGACCAAAACAATTGTCAACTGACTATGCATAGTGTCTCGGAGACAAAAACAAATGTCAAAGGGTTTTACTACTTGTATAAAGGGAATGACACCTCGGTTTACAGTCTCTCTCACATAGGGGGGCCCATGATTTTTTTTTTTTAGGGTGTGGCCCCTATTTGTAAGAGGATTTCGGTGTACAAATAACAAAACCTAATGTCAAATGACTCAATAACCAGGCAATCAAATCCAACATCTAAGAATCCATCACCACCATAATCACACTAATCAATCATTTAAAATAGGGAAACTTGCAGCCATGATATCAAATATTTCATTTAGTTGCAAACTTTGCCCAAATCTTCCATTGCGTCACCTATAGTACCAAATCTTTAAAAAAAATTCGCATCCAAAGTCCAAATGAATGAAAACTATTAGTTGACCGTTAATTGGCCAAAAAATTGACATGATTTTTTGTTGGGTGTGGCCCGTATTTGTGCGAGAATTTCGGTGTACAAATAACAAAACATAATGTCAAATGAGTCAATAACCAGACAATCAAATCCAATGGCTAAGAATCCATCACCACCATAATCACACCAATCAATCATTTAAAATAGGGAAACTTGTAGCCACAACATCAAACATTTCATTTAGTTGTAGACTTTGCTCAAACCTTCCATTGCGTTACCCACAATACCAAACCTTTAAAAATCTTGCACCCAAAGTCCAAATGGATGAAAACTATTAGTTGGCGGTTAATTGACCAAAAAATTGACATTGACCTTAATTTTGACTATTTTTAAAAGAATAAAATGGTAACTTTCCATTTTTTATAATAAAATAAAAACAAAAAACAAAAAACCAAACCACACATATCCACCCACCTAAACATAAAATCGTGATATCTTCTTCACCTTTCCCACTCCCACCCCTAAATCAAAATCAGAAAATTCACCGCCCACCGTCGACTACCTGCTTTATCGTGACCAATGACGGATATAGGGGGGCTGGGCTGGGCTGTATTTTTTGAAGTGATTCTACTAATTGTATTATGCTTTAATAATATATTTATTAATGCATTTAATATTTTCATTAATTTAACATAATTGTTTATTTAGTAATTTATGTATTTCTAAAATAAATAAATAATATTCTGAATAAATAAATTACAAAGAATAAAAAAAGAGAAGAAAATGATTAAACACTGTTCATTTGGTGTAATGGTTGTAGATGAATTTTAGTTTTGTGCAAATTTTGGTGCAGCACTGGAGATGACCTTAGCACTCAAAAATCGGCAGCCTCAGTGACAGATATAGGGGGGCTGGGCTGGGCTGTACCCCCCCAAGGCCCAAAATTTTTTTTTTCTTTTTTCTTATACAACAATTTTCATGTGTAAATTTTTTTTTTTCCCGTATTAGCCCGATTTGAAATTTTGTAGCCCAGTCTTGGATCCAATCATGGATCTGTTGTGACTATTTGTAAATAAATAACAAAGGGCATAATATCTGCTCCATCGTGCTTCTTCCGTCGTTCAAAACTAAAACCTAGCCGAGCTTCTATTTTTGACCTGCAAATTCCATTCAATGGCTTTTACCACTCCCACTCTCTTTTCCCTTCACTCTCTTCCCTTCAAGCCCTCAATTCCATTTCTTCCCAAACTACCCCTCAAACCTTAATAAATATCCCCACTCTATCCTCTCATTCTCCTCCCATTTCTCCTCTCACCTATCATTCTCCCAATTCACATCGGAACAAGCCATTCTCGAAGCGGTAGCCAACGTCAACGCCAAAGATAAATCGCTCCCAGCCGTTGGACCAATGAGAATGACTTGGCTCAGCTCACCCTCGTTGGCTCCGTCGACTTTCAACAGGTGCTCACTGTCGCTGAGACGTCGATGATGGCATGCATGCTATGGTTGTCGAAACTATCTCTTCTCGGGTATGGTGATGAGCATAGTACTGTCTCTACAAGACTGGTTAATGTTAAATAGAGATGACAACGGGGCGGGGCACCCCCATCCCGCCCCGCCCCACCCCACCCCACCCCACCCCGCTACTCCCTCACCTCGTCTCGCCCTACCTTAGACGGGACGGGGCGGGGCGGGTTCGGGGTACGGGCTTGCCTCGTTTAATTTTTTTTTTCTTTTTTTTCAAAAATTTCCAGTTAACTAATTTTTGTTAAAATTTTGTAATTAATTATTCTTCACGGGGCGGGTTTGGACCCCCTCCCCGCCCCACCAACCAGTCGGACGGATTTTTTTTCGCCCCATTCGAGGCGAGGTAGCGTCGGGATGGATTTTTTTGCCATCACTAGTGTTAAAGATGAATTTAATGGAAGATTAATAATTGTCTTTGCAATTAGAGTGTGTTTGATTATTTTATTTTAGAAATTTAAAGTTACAATTTTATCTTTTTAAAATTAGTCAAAATTATGGTCAATGTCAATTATTTGATCAACAAACAGTCAACCTAACAGTAATAGTTTCCATCTATTTGGACTCTGAGTGTGAATTGTTTTTAAGGCTTGTAGCATAGGTAGCACAAATAAAAGATTTGGGTAAAGTATGCAACTAAACGAAAGATTTGGTGTCGTAGCTACAATTTTCCCTTTAAAATATCTGAAAACTAGAAAATGCCAAAACAAAATCTTTTAGAAGAAATTTTATTTTTTCAAAAAAGGAAAAAAAAAAAAAATCCAAAAATCCCCAAATCCAATTCTTCAATCTTTTCTCATGGAACCTAATAATGACAGCAGTGGACTGAGCTCTTACTTCCACCATCAGCTCCACAGCCAATCTCCTCCGCCACCAACAGCCTCCGCCGTCACCGGAAACCCATCACCGGCAAATGGAGTTGTACCCAACAGTACGACCACTACGAACATGGCGTACCTCCATAGCGTCCCTTCTGCCGTTTCATCTTCTTTGGAGACTGTGAAGAGGAAGAGGGGAAGACCAAGAAAGTATGGTACTCCCGAGCAAGCCGCCGCTGCTAAACGGCTGTCGGGTTCTTCCGTGCCCAAGAAACGGGACAACCAAGATTTGACAACTTCGGCATCCGGATCTTCTGGTCCTTACTCTTATTTATCCAAGAATTCCCAATTGGCTGCTCTCGGTAATCCTCTGTTCCTCAATCTCGTTCTATCTGTGCTTATGTATGTATTTATGCATATATGCATGCATGTATTTAATGTATGTATGTTTGGTTGTATAATTGTATGCATGCATGCACGCGTATAACCTTTCCCATTTTATCTTTCAATTGTGTAGACCCTAAACTTTTAAATCTTTCTATGGTATGATTTATCGGAAAAAAAGAACTTTATTCTTTTCTGACTCCTCGCATTTATCCTATTAATTTACACAATTGTTTTTGAGCGTTTAGATTTCCTGGATTTCACAATGTTTAAGTCAAACAGTTCTTGATTTTGTTGGGTTTATTGTAGTTTTGCTAATGATTGCAGAAGTTAGGGAGGTGCTGTAAAGGAGATACTATGCAGTTTACTTTTTTACTTAAATGTTTTGGTCAACAAACCATGAGTTTAGGTCACCTAAACCAAGTGTGGAAGTTCAGGCCATGGATACTTATCGAACAGGAAGTCATACCTGTTACCATTATAATATTTTGTGTAGCTTTTGGACGGGAAAGGATAGAACCATGTTATTATGATTGGGTTTGTGCAATTTGTTTTGTATTTCTCTAATTGCTTTTTGTTGAGTTGGTTGAGATTGAGAGATTTCTTCAATTGACTCACGACTCACTGAAGCATGGTGACCTTGTTCTTGAATGTTCAGAAGAAGATGCATATGACTCACTAAACAGTTCTTATTTATGTTTAGTAACATTGGCTAGCCTTGCCATTTTCTGTATGTTCTGAGGCATTGTGCTTTCATGTGCTCTTGGATAATGGTCATTTAACTCTTGAAGAAACTGCTTCATTCCTGAGTTTACATTCTGCAATAATTAGGTCTAACATAGATGCACCTGAGAGTTACATGAAAATTAGTTGTATTATTTAATTTTTACAAGACATTTGATGCTGTATCGTCAACCACAGTTGTCCCAACTAGCCTTTAAGCTCTACTGATTTTTCGATCATATATTCCTTGGGAAAAGTAGAATGGCATAGTCTTCTATACTGTTTTAGACATCTAGCTATGTGCCATGTCATGCTTTTGAACTACAAATTCACACTTCTTAGCAGAAAACCTGGCTTGGTGTGGAAATAAAAACGAAAGGATACTAGAAATGATAACAAGCAAAATTAGGTTCAATGTGAATGGAAAAGTGAGCCTATGGAGCTTAATTTAACAAAAGAAGAGAACTTAGACAAAATAAAAAATCTTTTTGCTCGACACCTATGCCTTTTAATGTTGGGGGCACAATGTCTATCTCTGCACTTTATGAGATGTTGGCATGTGTGCATTTCATTGTTCCTGGCATTCTGGCCTCTGGATGGTTAGGATTTATGCCAGGGCATCTCCTTTTTGTTTTAATACTTAAACCTCTTGAAAACTTGAAATGTTTAATTTTGAATGTCATTTGGCATATGATATTGTTTTCCTAAAATATACACTTCTATGTTTGAAGCTTTTTTAGTTTCTTGTCATTCTAAACTATTCAATTTTCTTTTCTTATCCATGGGGCAAGTGGGCCATGCTCATGTAGTATTTCTCTTTGTACCTGGGTGGTGCAGGCAATATAGTCCAAGGCTTCACTCCTCACATCATTACTGTAGCTGCTGGAGAAGTATGCTTTTACACACTGACTATAAGATCATCTTTATATATTAGTTCTGGTATAAGATGTAGAAGCTTCCTTTATTTTGAAATTATTCCTTGCATCATTTTGCTAAGAATGTAAAAAAGTTTTTTTTGATAATAATGAAATAAACTAAAATGGCATTGCCATTATTGTCCATATTAATTTGTCACGTTCTCTATTATGTTTGCAAAAATGTTATAGAAATCAAAGAGATAGCTTATAGAAAGACTTAGGAATGTATAATGTCAGACCGCTTCCTGATTAGTGAAAGTTTTCAGTCTAGAAGATTCAAGATTAAATCATGATATCATTATTTGCTATTTATTGTTCAATAAGGAATTTTCTCCACTTACTCTAAATCCGAAATGGCAAAAAAATTATTTTGAAGCTGACTGAAATAGAGTTATATAAATTTTCAAGGGATTTGTTCAAGCTTATCTAGCTTGGCCTTGTTTAAATATTATATTTGATATGATAAGTTCAGAGATCATTCCTTCTACATTAACACATCAGTTGCTACTAAGAGCATCTGTATGCTCATTCGGATAATATACTTTTCATTAGTATTGTAACTATGTCAAATTTATAAATCAATCTGGTCAGGACGTTAGTTCTATTCAAATTCAGTAAATGGGCACATTCTGAAGCACATATTTATAGATTATACCTTTCTTGTGCATGTGTAAGGGATCTGCTTCTTGACCTAGATTGCTATTTACAGTTTACCTAGTAATGATTCTTTTCTGTCTTAGATTGCAAAACTTGATAAAAAAAAATGCAAATTCATTTAATTAATTTTACAAAATTATAGAAAGTCAAGGGGAAGATGATTGATGGAGTAGGATCACCGTGGTTACACAATATGACTTTGTTTCTTCTCCTCTTTCCACTCTGACTTATTAACTTTTTGGAGGATGGAATTCTGCATCCTAGTTGTTACCATATCAGTCGGTTTTAGGGTTTTATTTCATTTCCACTATATCTGAGTGGATTTCACCTTTTTTCCTGCCATCCTTCTTCCTAAATAACCTACATTACCAAATGACATGTTCGTAGAAAACACTACTTTATATAGATATATACTCATTAAGATAATAAATATTCCTGTAATGGTATGTGCACGCTTAAAGCAATCGTGTTACATAAACATGCTGCTTCCCATTTTATTGTGTCTCTGCTAGTAACTGGATCGCTTGACTATGTGCATGGCATAAAAAGAATTTTCTGATTTACTTTGTCAGTAATAATTGTGGAATAAGATTATAATGATTGACTTTTAAGCACATATCCTGATATCAACATCATGTTTATTGACTTTATATATCTCTTTTACTAATCCATATCTGGATTCAATAGGGATTGTGCATTGGTTCCTTGACTTCTCGTTAATGTCTTTTATGATATTTTCAGGGTGGTTTTTGTTTGATTTTAATCCAAAAGCATTTTATGCTATTGTAACCTGCTGCCTTTATTTATTGGATCTCTGTCAAAACCTAACAAAGCCGGTTGCATTTGCTAGGACGTGGGTCAAAAAATCATGGGGTTCTTGCAACAGAGCAAGCGTGATATGTTTATTATTTCAGCATCTGGCTCAGTTTCGAATGCATCTCTACGCCAACCATCGACACCTGGAGGCACCGTTACATATGAGGTAGACACTATATATTGTTTTCCAATGAAGCAATAAATTATTCAAAGAGAGGCTTACGTAGACATGCATTAGTTTTGATCCCCTAGTACTACTCAGTATAATATATCCCACGAATGTGTTAGTTTTGCCCTCTCTTGTCAAATGATATCAAAGTGTAGCAAGCAAAATGCATCATAAGCAAAAATATAACCATATAAGGGTGAGAATAGTGTCAATGTCCTCTTAAAATAGATTCTTTCATGAATAAGGCTGGACAAAACTCCCGAAATGAACCTGACCGAACCGGACTCGAACCGAATCGAACAGTTCTTCTTAAGTTAAATATCCGAACGAGTATCTGAATTGAGAACCTACGGGTTCGCTTCGGTTCTCGATTCTAAACTAAGAACCGAAGAACCGAATCTCCCTAATTTTTTATCTTAAATAAGTCAAATTATTATTTTTTTTCTAAATAAATTTGCTAACTAATTAATCAACCCAAGCACAAAATATGATTTTACTATTTCTAATTTTCTGTCAAGCCTAACTTAATCAAATTGACCTAAATTTTACCTAAATCTCTTATTCTAACATAGTGTTGTTTCTGCCGTTCTATTATTGTGAACTTGCTATCTTCCTCTTCCTGTGATTTTAACAATCAAAATTTATGAATAACTCAAAAAAGAGAGGCGCAAAAGATATCACGTTGATTGAACTACGTTATTTTGTAAGAATTAAGATTGAATATGTCATAGTCGAATTAATATAGCGTTGTTGTAAATATAAAAAAAATTAATTATTGTATGGCCTTGAAACCGAACCGAATCCAAACGGTTCTATAATTAAATTTCGATCCGACGGTTCTACTTACTAAAAATCCGAAAATTCGGGTTCGGTACCGAACTGGACTATATCCAGTCCTATTCATGAATTTGAATTGTGTTTGCATTTACCTTTTTAGAAAATAATACGTACATGAAATGATTTGGATAATTTTATCTTTAATCACTGGATGCCATTCAGCTGTTCATGTTTTGTTTAGATTGAAAACATTCATATAACATTTGTAGTGGTCAAACAAGAAATTGTTGATGTACCCTGATCCTAAATCTAGTTTGTTATTAGAAAGTTAACAAATAAATACATTATCTTCAAGCAATTAACCATAATAGCCTTAGGGTCCGTTTGATTTGGCGA
>CAIGRR010204261.1:0-12908 GCA_903798365.1 Fraxinus sp. 1973-6204 | reverse complement strand
TTCCAACTTGTAGTTGATTGATTGATGGATGGATCTATTTGACACTTCTAGATTTAACGGCAACATCTTACTAAAAAATAAAAATAAAATAAAATCATTTTTGAATCGAATCTTGACAATAACTTCATTCCTTTGAACTCTGTCACAAAAAGTTTTGCACAATAAGAATGGACACATCCGATTAGGTCCAAATTGAATTTGACAAAATTGAATACCAACTTGCACAAACTAAAATTAGCTGGTTCATACCCTTCAAAAATAAGAATTAAGCTAGTTATACATTCAGTGTACAATTAATTCAGTGTACATAATTTTTAAATTTATGTATAATATTATTTTATTAAAAAAATGTGCAATTTAAAAAAAGAAAGAAAAAATGCATTTTTCTTAAAATGGAGCTCAAATAAGGGCCAAATCTTCTTTGACTAACTTTTTCAAAATTTATTTTCAATTGCTTTTTTTATGAAATTCACAACTTTCATTTCTCAATCACATATTTTATCAATTTTTTTTTATTACAATTTATTAAAAGTTTAAATTTTAACTAAATTAAACAGAGACTAAGCCAACTTTTAGCCCCTGTTTGAAGGTCATTATTTATTCAAAATAATGTTTTGAATAGTGAGATTTTGGAGAATGTGGTTAAAAAATAAGAATTTCTTTTTATTTACGTACAGAATATTTTAAGTGTAAATTTGTGATTGAGAATGAATACGTAGAATAAAAAATTTAGAAGTAATGATCATCAAACATGGACTTATGTGTGTAATGAATGATTGGTTCGGTATTATTAAGTAAGTATTCTTTTCGAATAAAATTATATACAAGCATAATTAGCCAGAAACATAAAAGAATTTATAAATGAAATCTCTAAATCAACGAGAGTTCCTCCATATATTCCAGGATTTCATGACCGGAGTAACATTGTCACGCAAAAACCATATTAAGGGGTTGTTTGACAAATTTTGTTATAAGAATTTTAGTAGATTTGTATAAAAACAAATAAAATGTATGCTTATAGAAGTTGATAAAAGTTGTGAATTTAATAAAATGTGTGATTAAATGAATAATTGACTTTAAACTCAACTTTTTATTCTATTCCAAACGAGGAGTAAATTTGAGGAATAATTATAGTGGAAATTAAATGGAGGCAGGTTTTTTAAGTTTCAATTTCAAAAATCAATTTTAAGGTTTGTTTATATAAAAATCACATGATAATTCCTAGTTTTAATATTATAAAATTAAATTAATCTATATATCCACCCATCCTACCTCCATCAATCCCATCAAATTTCATTCTCAAACCCTAAGTCTTTCCTATTTCTTCTCTCTCTCATCCTTTCTCCCTATGCGCCACTCTCACTCTCGATTTCACAGCAACAACAATCTCTCCCAAGTTTACAGTAGCAACACTCAACGACTAGTGTCGTTGCGTGGCGTTGCGCGAGTGGATGTAGCAGTACGTCGCACTGTTGTTGGTGTAGCGCCGGTACTTAGGGTGGGCAAAATCGAACCGAACACGCCCAAGTCGAACCAACCCGACCGGTTTGGGTTGGTTTTTTTTTTTGTTGTTGTTTTTACACGGGTTGGGTGAGTTGGCTGTGTAGGCGGGTTAGGTTGGGTTGAGTTGGGTCGGGTTATGAGTTAACTCATGAAAATCAAATAAACTCGCCCAACCCGACTCCCACTTTAAAAAAAAAAAGAAATAAAATGCCTAAAAAGTAAAAAGAATCGAAAAATGTATGAGTGGACAATGTAACTGTAATTATTTTGGTGCATTTTAGAGGAGGAGCTTATTGTCATTCCCACAATAAATGTACTATAAATTTTTCATGTTATATTAAATACACTTTGTTCTTTGTAAGCTTAGCTAATGATGATTGAATAAGATAATATGTATTTTTTTTTATTTACTTACTATTTAATCAAATCTATTCGAATTAGTATAATAGAAAATTGGATGACTTTCATTTTTGTTGACAAGTCGTCACAAACATACCAACCCAACCCAACCCAACCAATACTTGATTGGGTTGGGTTGTGTTTCAACATTTACACGGGTTGTGTTAAATTAAATTTTGATCAAACCGATTATGTTAGGTTGGATTTAGGTTGAAGCAAAAATCAACCCAACCCAACTCATGCCCACCCCTACCGGTATTACTGCTGAAGCTGCCATTCACGTAGCACCCAATGGTGTGCATGAGAGAAATTATTTTGGGTGTTGTTATTGGTTGTGGTGTTGATGGTAGCGGTAGAGTGGGATAAAGAGTGTTTGTGATCAATTATTTTGGGTGTTGTGGCCTATAAATTGGTTAATTTACGAGCAATAAATAATATGTGACCTAAAAGAATGTGTTTTGGGGACTAAATTTATAATAGTGACTCAGAAATTGGTAAGTTGTGACCAATTAATTCGATAATTTGTGATCGTGAAATAAGTCGTGACCTATAAATTTTGTGATTTGATATCAATAAATAAAATTGTGACATATAAAAAAATTTATTTGTGATCGAGAAATAATGTGCGAACAACTATTTTGATAATATGCGATCGATAAATAAGTTGTAACCTACAAATACGTAATTGTGACTATAAATTATATAATTGTGGCCGAATGGCAGCGTGACACTGCTGTTACGATCGCGTTGCTGCAACTAATAGCAAGAGTGCCACTCGTGTGATCTTTGTTGAGCGTCGCTGTTGTGAAATTGGGAAGGGCCGTCGCTGGTGTGAAATTGAGAGAGAGAGAGAGAGAGAGAGAGAGGGATGAATGAGGAAAGATTTAGGGTTTAAGAATGAAATTTGATGAGGTAGAGTGGATATATAGATTAATTTAAATTTATAATATTAATATTAACATGTGGAATTATCACCTGTTTGTATAAACAAACCTTAAACTTGATTTTTTAAATTGAAACTTTAAAAACTTGACTCCGTATAATTTCCACATAGTTATATGGGAAATTACAATAATTCAGGTGTTTGAAGATTGTAATTCAAAAATCAGGGACCAAGTTTCATTATTAAAAAATCAGGTATTTTATTTTAAATATCAAACATTAAATCTATCCAAACCCTAAACTAATTCATTTCTCTCCACTCTCTCACCGTCTCTCCACAACGTCGATTCATCCACTACCACCACCTGCCGCCTCCACCTCCCACCGTTCGTATCTCTACTCTCAAACCTCCGCCACCACCGCCTATCGCCTCCACCTACCGCCGGTCGTATCTCTACTCTAGAGAAAAACAGAGAGAAGTCGGAACAGAGTGCAGAAAATCAGCGGAGAGACAATAATCGTAAATCGAGAACAAAAATGGCTTCAAAGATTTCACTAAAGGCGGCGAAAGGCAAGAGCGTAAAGAAGGCATTGGTTACGGCCAAGGAAGAGGGATCTACTGTGGCGACGACAACAAAGTTCGTGAAGGAGTGGTCCACGTAGACCGTGAAGAAGGCTAAAGTCATCACTCACTATGGATTCATACCTTTGGTCATCATTATTGGGATGAACTACGACCCCAAACCCAAACCCTCCCTCTCTCAATTCCTCAGCCATGTCTAATGAAGTATTGAGATCGCATATCTATTCTTTTGTGGTCTCTCTTTTCCAGTTGATTACTATTAGTCGACTATACATTTTTCTATTTCAAGTGAGGCTTTTGTTTTTACTCTAGTGTAATCAGATGACATGTGTGATTTAAGAATTTTATTAGTACAATAAGTTTTGGTGGTTTTGTAGTGTGTGCGGTGGTGGATCTGGTGGTATTGTAGTGTGTGCGGTGGTGGTGTTGTTGCGGTGTGGTGATGTTGGTGTTGGTGTTGCAAAAACGACGGTGGCGGTAGTGTTGGCGGTGGTGGTGTGGTAATTTGTTCGCGGTGTTGTAGTGCTGTGGCGGTGGTGGCGGATGAAGGTGGTTGCAAGTGGCTGTAGTTGCAGTGGTGTTTGTGTCGGTGACGGTGGTATGTGACCTACTATTTGATGGTATGTGACCAAATATTTGATGGTATGTGACCAAATATTTGGTAATCTGTGACCAATAACTCAACTGTGACCTAAAAATTTAATAACATGTAACTCAAAAATAATGTGACCAACAAATTTAAAAATCTGTTATCGACAAATAAATTGTGACTGATATGTGACTAATAAATAAATTGTGACATATAATTATGTATCTATGACCATTAATTGTATAATTGTGACTTTATTATATTTAATTAANTATGTGACCAAATATTTGGTAATCTGTGACCAATAACTCAACTGTGACCTAAAAATTTAATAACATGTAACTCAAAAATAATGTGACCAACAAATTTAAAAATCTGTTATCGACAAATAAATTGTGACTGATATGTGACTAATAAATAAATTGTGACATATAATTATGTATCTATGACCATTAATTGTATAATTGTGACTTTATTATATTTAATTAATAAATATTTTTAATTAATAATATATATACCTGAATTTTGAATTTTCAAACTCCAAACCTCATTTATGAATTGGTGTAAACTATACACCTGATTTATGATTTTTTTTTTTTTTTCCTAGTTATATGCTCAAGTACCTGAAATGTTCTGTCCAAATCATAGTGTCCAAGCCCTACACTCATAGGTTTAAGCTGAGAAGCCCAAGCCCAGTATGAAATATATGAAAAAATATTGTGTTGATTTAATATTTTTTATAATTACAAAAACCTCTCCTAGTATAAGCAATTGTTTTTTTCCCCTTCGTGTTATGTGAAGTATGAATAATCTTTGTTTCACTCAATATCAATTTAAACAATAAACTAATTTTTAGCTTAATTTTTTTTTTCTTTCCACCTTTTTGAACAAACTAGTATGTAATACATGAGCTACATATGATTTTGTAACGATGTTGCGACAAAAAAAAAAAAATAATAATAAAAAACTATATGATCTCTTTGGATGCTTGTAATCTGGATCATAAAGTCAACTTTGATGAATTAAGATGTTTGTTATCTCCAACCTAATTACTTTAAATTATACTTTAATTGAGCATAACTTCATGAAATTGATTCTTTTCTTTTGAAGTTTTATATATGTTTTTTCTATTTTGTACGTTGGTCTACTAAATTCGTGCAACAGAAATTGTGATTCAGCCTTTATCATTAAAGCTCACTATCGTGTTATGTACACCATACTTTAGAAAATATAAAAATTGCAATAGGGGGTGGGGTGGGGTGGGGTGGGGTGGGGTGGGGGTGTCAAACTTGGTGTACACCAAGTTTTATCCTTTTTCTAATCAACATCAGAATTCATAATAACTTGTTATATCAAACTATCCCATCATCAAACATCAAAGTTTAACCGACCTACTAAATACAACAAACCACACGATATTAGTTGTCACTATTTCTCGAAGCAAGACATAAATTTGGATAACTTATTTATTAATTGTCAATTAATAGTGAGATAGTTACATTAGATTTACAAATATTACTCGTTTCTCATCTATACCGATATCTTCTATAGTGTCTCTCATTCATACCATTATTACTTTGATCTTAATTGTTTTAAAGTTGCATAAAAAAATCGTTCTTTTATGTTTATTTTTTTCTTTTTGTCAATTGCATTGATAGAATATTAATTTTTGCTTTTATAAGTATTGTTTTCCAAATGAGTGAGTTTGTTTCTCAAAATTGAAATATATAGTGATTAAAAAGTTTAAAAATAAAATAGTTGAATAGTTCCTAATTTTAAAATTTACTCGCCATAAAAAATATATAAATGAAAATTTAAGCTTGATAAGAGCTTCTATACTTTCTCGACTCTAAAAGCATGTTTGATGTAGATCTTTTGAGAATAGATTTTGTGAAAAAGTGATACTTTTAGAGAATGTGTAAAGTAAATAAAATTTATGTGCTCATGTACAAAAGTATAAATTTATGTGCTCATGTACAAAAGTATTTTATTGGAAGAGTGTGATTGAAAATAAGTTTAAAAAAATTTAAAGAATGTACCAAACAATGGCTAAATCTAATAACCTAAAATTTCTATATATGCCAAGCGAGTGAAGTTTGGGAAGTTTTTGGTCAATTTGTAGCTTTTTTTTTTTTTAAGTTTTACGAGGGACCTAAGTGTAAAATGATGAAATATCCTACCAAGAATATATTATTTGGGTAAATTGTAGGATAATTATTGATAATTCTTTAATATTATCAGAATATTTAGATATGTCATATGTGAATACAAAGTTTGGACGATATGTGACAAATTTTCAAACTAAACCAAACCACTTCGATTTCTAATTAAATCAATCTAAACCATTTTTTTTCGATTTGATTCAATTTAAAACAATGGTTTAATAAAGACAAAAATAACATATATCAAATACGTAAAATCAAAAATATTAATCTATAATTTCACGTTAAAACATAAATAGTATTATTACAAACATTACAAATCAAAGTTAATTCTAATCATTATAATGCAACAATGTAATAGAAAATTCTTAACCTGACCAGCTTCACCAAATTTAGCTCTCGTTTGGGCTCCATTTAATGAGATTTTGAGAAAAATGTATTTTTAAAGAGTAATTTTTCGAAGTGATGTGTAGTTAAAAAAAAAAAAAGAAAGAATGATTTTCGTGTAATATAAATTTCTTGAACAATGTGTAGTTGAAAAGAAAAAAAAAACGAGAGAATTAAAATGGAATCTAAACACGGGCTTTGTGTAATTTCACACTAAATTTGGGGTAGAATATTGAAAATGATTATATGCCAAATTTTATTTTGAATTATTTTATACCAAATTTTATTTTACACATCACATTATTTAAATATCATTAAATTAGAAATTATATTTAAGTAAATTGTTCTATGCTAATATATTAATTATCAAATTTGTGATTTTTGATTTTTTAATGAGCAATTTGGATTTATTGTTGAAATAATTATTACTTATTAATTGATTAGAATTTAAAAACAAATATTAAATAAAAATAATCATCATATTAAAATAATTATGAATTAATTAAAATATATTAATACTAAAATATTAAATAATGATATGGATGGAAGAAACAATTTTTATAAAGTGTCAATAAGGGCGAAATGGGATTAAATCAAAATTCTTATATATGCGTCAGATTGTATTCGCACCACAATTTTTATTTCTTGCGCTACATTTTAATTGCCATTAAGGTTCTTACTCCTTGCTTATTATTACACTTATATCCCTAACAATTTTTCATATTGTTCTTATCATCAAACTTTTCATTAGTTTACACATTTTGAATTGATAACAATTTTATGTCCAAAATTTCGTCGGAATTGCGTAAAATAACTTATTTTTTTAATCATATTTTAAAAAATAAATAAATAAAAAGTGTGAAAAAAAATATTTTCCCTTATTTCAAATAATGAAAACAAAATATTTTAATATAAATGATCGTCAAGAACGAAACGTACTAATTAATAGAAGGTTGATCATAAAAATTCAACGGAAAAATCTAACAAAATAATTACTACAATGAGCAAAAATTGATGAGTTTAACTGCTATTAAAATCAGGTATGTCAAATAAATAGTGCACTGATAATATAACCACATTTGTGTAAACTAGTCAGAGTTGAGCGTGTATTACATGTTATTTTGAAATGCATTATAAATGCTATAAAAGTAATATTTGATATCATTTTATTGGAAGGATTCGATAAGTCTTAAACAAACTAAAGAAAATAAAGTTTAGGAAATTTAAGAGAAGAAAATTGTACTGTTAAAACTCAATTTTTATGATTCAAATTTTTTGTGATGATGCTATGAAATAATACGAATAAGCAATTTTTTTTATCCTATATTTGGTATATAAGAATTAATTGTTAATACATGAATTTAAATACCTATTAAAATTTCTTGATATATGAATAAAAATAAATTCATTTATAATAATTCTATATTCATGTAGATCAAGATTTATATAATCAAGATTCATTGAGTCTAAATAAAATGTGAATATTAATTAATTGATAATTAATGACGCCAAATTCATACAAGGCTTGTAGTATTTATTATTACATGTTAAAAAATAAAAATGTAAGATATTATTGAAATAATTGAATTGTAGCACACAAAAATTGATTCTCATTGCCGCATTTGAGGTATTATTGGAATATAGAATAAATACTTTGGATGGATAATTGCCGTTTTGCATAGTTCTGCGGTACGCAGTTATTCCCTCTCCGACAGAAGAACAAAATATCCAATTCTCTTAGAGAGAGCTGCAATGGCAGCATTTTCACGGTGCAGAGATATTAACAGCACTATTTTATGCAAAAGTGGAGCGATTTCTTTGGTGGGCTCTTCGGCTTTTCTTCTGCAGGAACCAAGACCAACGCCTGCTAATCGTTTGATAAAAGGTCAGTTAGCTGTTTTCTTGATAACTCTTGATTTAGTTGTAAAAAGTGTTTGATTAAACTATTGCAATTCGAACTTGATTGTGAGTCCATTGGAATATTTAAGAACTATGGTTAGAAATGATAACCACCCCAATGTCTCAACAGATTGTTTGTCTTGGACTTGAACAAACAATTAATTAGTTCCTTGACGATCATCATTTTTATGGCTCGAGTAAAATCTTCAATTTTGAGAATACTAAAAACTTGAATGAAAGGAAAAAGTTCTAAAACGAATTCAATGTATCAAGGTAACAGTGATAACTGTAAGGAGAAAAAGGTTGTCTCGCTCACTCTTTGAAAATTTGTGAATGTGACACAAAACACATATGAGACCCTTGACTATGTATCTATCTTTTCCTTCCTAGTGCCTCTAATCTTTTAATTTGACTGAGGTCAATTCTGTTGGGAATTTATAAATTATTTTTCAATTCCCACCAAGGATCTGTTTTGCGTTTAGATAAAAATTGTGATAGAAATTATACCTTTAATGAATTATGCAAACTCTTTGCTAATTCTTGAAATACGAACAATCGCGATATGCAATTCACAGCCGTCCAACTTCCAATGGAAATCCACACAAGGAACAAGAACGAGAGAATTATTGTTCATCTTTTCTTGTACTAGTAAGAATATGAATTATGTTATGTTCTTATTTTCTGAAACCGTAATGGCTTATTAATATAAGTTAAAGTGAGTTGACATGTCTCTTAAATTTAACCCTGTCCAATATCTAATTAATCCAATTAATTAAATTCGGTCCATGAATTAATTAATTCGAGCCTATTAACAAGTAATCCAATTAATTAATTTACAATACTTGTTAATCAATTAATTGGTGAATCTCACTCTTCTGGTTCTCCTTTTGTGTGTGACACATTAGGTTCCCGATTACTATACCTAACAACGTGAATTATTATTTTGATCTAATCAAAATTGATAAACTAAAATATCCATTTTAATTTATCATCAATTCACATTCATCGTCTCGTCCCATATTGACATCTAACAATGTGTCAGGGCAATATATGTGACGAAAAACGTCATATGGTATGACAAAATCAAACTTGTTCGTTTTTCGTGAAACTATAATCCATTCGTCAATATGATCCGATCAATTACGAGATATGGATATGTGTCAATCTCAATTATCGATCATATCTTTTATCCTACTGTTAAGTCAATGTAAGTCGAAAACTCCTTTTCGACTTATGAGTTCACCTTGGCCAANTCAATCTCAATTATCGATTATATCTTTTATGCCACTATTAAGTCAATATAAGTCGAAAACTCATTTTCGACTTATGAGTACACATTGGCCAATAATTTCATTATCAACTTAATTGGATGAAATGTAGATCATAATCTCTTACTATCTAGATTGACGAATCCTCTATTGATCATTCACAACCTTCATATGATTCTTGATATACCCCAACGATGCCGTATTAGCCACCATTGGCAAAGCAACATCCAATATCACCAAAGTATGACTGTTTTCATATAAGGCACTATGATGATCTCAAGTCAAAGGACCATTTCCACTATTGATCGTTAGAGATTAACCACTGACACTCAGATAGTTATTCATGTGGAATCTCCCAGCGGGTCTCTGATATTTTGTTCTATAACAAAACATCCACGTATTCATTCAAATGTCACTACACTTTAGCTTGTAGATTAGCTACTTACTTCACAAGTAAGAAATGCCCCACATGATGAGATATCCGTAATAACGATATCAATATCTCGTTATTACATATGACTACGTACGATTTAATATTTAGTCATATGTAATTTGTATCTCACAATCACAGCTCCTTATGATTAACAAATTACGAAGACTTGAATTTACGGAGTCTATTATTTAATTAATTAGAATATTAATTCAATTAAATAATAGGTCTTGCCATAAATATACATCGATTATATACATTAAAAATGTTTATGTCCAAAATTAATTGGACCTAGAGCATAACATTTACAAATTCTACACTAAATTGAAGTTGACTCTGTCAAATAATTTGAAAATTCGAGGAACTTCTTTTAATATGCTTTATGGTAATGAGTAGAGGATTGTTAAAGTACAAAATATCTACAAGATGAAATAGAAATAAGGATGTTGAGATAGATCTTTGACCGCACTAGAATGAATAAGAGAAAAAATGGATACAAGTCGATAAGTGGAGGTGACCGATTGAGGGTAAATTATAGGAATGACAGATTTTATGGTTGGGATATGTGTTGCATAAACCTAAAGAAGCTCACGTTCACATCAATTATGCGATCTATAGATAAGTTAGAAGAGGGAGAGGTAGACCAAAATAAAGGGTAATTAGCACATGCGTCTTTAACTTTCACTTTTTGAAATTTTCACCATTATTTTCACCTTTCATTGCGCAAAAGGTCATTTTCACACTTTTTTTTTTTATTTCTAATTTTTTTCATAATTTATTTAGGATTCGTTTGAATTTTTTAAAAAAAAAAAAAATTAATTTATATTTTTTTAATAATTTATTTGGGACTCGTTTGAACTTTTTTTAAAAAAAAAATAGGACTATGGTTGCAATTAGTTCTTTTTTTTTTTATTTAAATAGAAGGGTATATTCATCATTTCACAATTTCTTATTGAGAAGTTGGATGAAAATTTGTAGAAATGATGGTTTGGGTAATCAAATTTGTTAGAAGTGTGAAAATACGAAAAGATGAAAGATAGAGACGTTTTTTCACAATAATAGTGAAGGATATGTACATTATGAGCTAATTACCCATTCAATAATTTATTTGGGACTCGTTTGCATTTTTTAAAATCTGGGACTATGATTGCAATTAGTTTTTTTTTTTTTCTAATTGTTTTGTTTAAACAAAAAGATAAATTCGTCATTTCAAAGCTTTTAATTGAGAAAATTGATGAAAATGATCTTTTGCACAATGAAAAGTGGAAGTAAAGGTGAAAATGTCAAAAAATAAAAGGTAAAGACGTTTTCCATATAATAGTAAAATGTAAGAACGTTATGTGCTAATTATCCCCAAAATAAATATACTGTTGTAGTTGCAAAAGATCTAGTTGCAGATCTTCCTACAGATTATGATGCTCAGATTCGGGTACGGGTACGTATTTAAGTGTCAGATCTTTTATTTTCTAAAATATAAGATACGGGGAAATGGCTAAAAAGAGTCCAAATTTCGGACACGGGTACGTGGATATGTCTTTCAAACTTCAATATTTTTTTACAAATCCAAGATGTCATTTTGAATATACTAAAATCAATTATTCATAAAGAAGAAAATGGGTATTGAATAAGGGGTTATGACGAATAAAATAAAATGTTGGGGTTTAGTTTTCAATTATAGGAATTGCTTCTCATCATGGCCACTGAGGTGAGTACCCGACCGTAAACTTCAGGATCTCGTAGGATTAGTCGAGATGCTTGCAAGCTGGCCTGGACATCCATGGTTATCAAAAAATTATTATGGGAATTACTAAAAGTTATATAAAATAGAAAATGAGGGACTTGATTGCAATTTGGACTTAGTGGAGTACTAGCAATTTGGACTTAGTGGAATACTAAGTAGCACTATATGAAATTCATTTTCATTTTATACAATCAAAACCCTAAACCACCGATAAAGAGAGAGAAAGAAGGCAAAAATGAAGAAAATAGAAAGAAAAAAGAAAGGAAGAGAAGGGGAAAACCTAGCATCATCGCCTTTCTCTATCCTCTCGACGACGATGCTAGGTTTATAAATAGCAGAAACGGGAAAGAAAAGGAAAAGGAAAAAAAAGGGAAGAAGAAGAAAGAAGAAAAAGAAGGAGGAAAAACAACAAAGTGTCCGATTGAAAGTTGGAGGATCCGACACATATCCTATACCCATACTCATGTTGTGTCATGTCCGCCATGGGCACTCTGACTATTTCGAAGAGTTCGAGCATTAGAGCCAGCAGATATATCGGTGAACAGAACGGAATGCAGAAAATGAATTCGTATAATCAGTCCCGTATTTTTTGAAGACGAGACTTAGTTTATCATTGTGTAGATAGACATATATTCATCCATGATTGTAACTACTCTGATTATCATTCATGTCTTCTCTCATACATCCATCTATTTTCATTAGTGAATTATATATAGTTTGTTTTCTCCCTTGAGAAGCCAATATTACTTGTTGAAGATGGTTCACATGCACATTCTTGGGTATTTAGGTGCAGTGCAACATAAGGTTTATGCACATTCTTGGGTATTTAGGTGCAGAGCAACATAAGGTTTATTGGCTTTGAGATTACAAGGTGGATCTAATATATTTGAGATAGACCGCCAAATAGAGCCAGACTGCTTTCAAATATGCTGCCACCCACAAAAGCTTTCTTCCTTTTTACAGTTAATCCTAATCCTTTTAGTTAACCACAAAAGTACTAACCATATATACATAAACAGGTACTTCGAATAATCAAAATACATCATGACAACTCAAAGTTATTTA
>CAIGRR010204243.1:0-11599 GCA_903798365.1 Fraxinus sp. 1973-6204 | reverse complement strand
AATTCACTCTTCTTGATCCTTTGAGCATTTTCCATCTCCACGTGGATACGACACCTCAAAACTGCACTACAACTACAGCGTTATTCTTTGGGTTTAATCAGTAAGGTTTTACAGAATAATTGGCAATTTGGACCTACCAAGACTACTCCTGCCCGTGACCAAATTCCGATTGAGGATCCATCTACAAAAATCTCCCATGCAGTGTCAAGATGGAGTAATTCTAGTGGTTCCGAACTGAACTCCGCAACAAAATTAACAGTCACTTGACCTTTTATAGAGATGAGATGTTTGTATATTATGTCAAATTGCCCAAGCTTTACTGCCCATTTGACAATTCGTCCTGAAGTATCAGGCTTCTGCAAGGTTTGCCTTAATTGATAGTTAGTTAAAATTTCAATAAGGTGCTCCAAACAGTATGGTCTCAACTTCATTCCAGCCATAACAACATCGTTGGCCAATTTCTTTAAAGGAGAATAACGGAGCTCGACTTCATGGAGGGCTTTACTAACATTGTAAACAGGATGTTGTATTCCCTCTTCTTCCTGAGCTAAGACAGCACTGATAGCATGTTCAGATACTGTAAGATATAAGATCAGTACTTCACCTGCCTTTGGTTTTGACAATACTAGTGGTTGTGCCAATTGTTGTTTCAACTCCTCGAAGGCGCGTTGGCATTCAACGGTCCATTCAAACTTACTCTCCCCTCCCCTCGCAGAGTATCGAAGAATAGTTTACACCAATCAGTTGATTTTGACATAAAGCGGCTAAGGAAAGCTATTCGTCCCGTAGTTTTGAACCTTCTTAGGCCTTGTTGGGGATTGCATTTCAATTATGGCTTGTACTTTTTTCTGGATTGGCCTCAATTCCTCGATAATTTACAAGATAACCTAAAAATCTTCCAAAGCTCACACTAAAGGTGCATTGTGAGGATTTAGATTCATCCTATACTTTCTCAAGATTTCAGACATCTCAGCAAGATGTTGTTGATGATCTCTGGCATCTGTACTCTATACTAGCATGTCATCAACATATACTTTCACAGTTCTACCAATTTGTTTGGCGAGCATGGAATTGACCAAACGTTGATAGGTGACTCCAGCATTTTTTAGGCCAAAAGGCATTACTTTGTAACAATAAAGACCTCGATCAGTAATGAAGGCGGTATATTCCTGATCCGGCTCATACATTGAGATTTGGTTATACCCAGAGTATACGTCCATAAAGTTAAGTAATTCATGTCTTGCTGCCGTTGCATCGACCATCTGATCTATCCTTGGTAAGGGAAAACTATCTTTACAACATACTTTGTTGAGGTCAATGAAATCTATGCACATCCTCCATTTTCCATTACTTTTATTCACAAGAATTGGGTTAGCAACCCATTTAGGATATTTTGCTTAACAAATGAACCCATTGCGAAGCGAATTTTGCACATCGTGATTTAGGGCCTCGTACCGTTCTGAACTTAAAGGTCGACGTCGCTGCCTTTTAGGTCCGAAGGGTCGATACCCAGCATATGGAAAGTGACTGGAGTCGATTCCTTCCATATCTGCATGATTCCAAGCAAAAAATCAAGGTTCTGCTGGAGAAACTCTGTTATCTAACCTCGGCTGGATGGTCAAATTTCATAGCCTATTCTGAGCTCCTTCGGTGGATCATCTAGTCCGACCACCACTCTGTTTAGTTCTTCCACATGTTCTCTCCCTTTGACCCTTAGACGTGGGTCTAATGAGACAAGGTCAGATTCCATCAGATTTACCATATAAATTCCTGGGAAAATATATGCATCATTCCTTGATGGGCAGATCTTCATTTGGCATTTCTCAGCGATGTCCATGTTTCCCTTAACTTGACCTACACCATAGGGCGTAGAAAATTTTAGCATGTAGTGGCACATGGTCACAATTACCCTGAGATTGAACAGCAAAGGCTGCTCTATGATGGCGTCGTAAGGTGAATTGGAATCAAGTACCACAAATTCAACGTTCAACTTAGTTTGGCGCGGAACTTCACCAATTTTAACAAAGAGCTTAATCAACCCCTTTGCTTGGGTAAGGGCTCCATTAAGTCTTAAAACCAAATTTGAGTATGGCTGTAGAAAATTTAATGGAATGCCCATCTATTCCAGTATGTTAGTATAGAGTATGTTGAGAGAACTCTCTTTATCTACTAAAACTCTGGGAATGATGGCTCATGTCATGGGTATTGAAACCATCATGATTTCAGGATAAAGATGTAGGTCTACCTCCTTATCATCGAATGAGAATGGTCGTCCGTTATATTTCTGTGATGTTTCTTAGTAATACCGATCTCAGAGATGTCAGCTACAATGGGTCTCTTTATTCTAGCATCCCTTGCTCGATCATTTTGCTGATTCCTCAACATGCGGATATGAGGACTAGGTAAATCAAGGTTGCAAGATCTAGCCTAACCTTGATTTCCATGCACTATGCCAACTCAGTTCGGAGTGGAAAACTTTACACAATAATGATATATTGAAGTGGCGACATGTAATTCGTGTAATATGGGTCTCCCTAGTATAGCATTATAATTGGAAGGCAAGTCAACAACAGCAAAATTAGCTAGAATCCTTCTTTGGCAAGGGACCTTGCCTAGTTCTATAATCAAAACAATTTGACCTCGGGCTTCAATTGGGTCCCCAAAAAATCCTTTGGAGATACCGTTCTTGGATTCCCATTTGTTCTATAGTTCAGGAATACAACACATTGACCGAACTCCCATTATACACAAGATTTTGATGTATTTGTATGCCATCTACCGACATGGTTATTACTAGTTCATCACTTTGGTCTTGTAAAATTCCATACGAATCTTCTTCTGAAAATCCAAACCATTCCGATAGTGATGCAATGCCAGTATCAGGCTCTGATCATCCTACATGGTAATTCTGGCAAAAGCGTGCATCTCACACTTGTCTGCACCTTACCCTTCTAGATCCTTCAATACACTGGTTACCACCTACTAGCATTCTGATTTCAGCTCAAGGTGGGGGATTTTGAGCTTGGTGAATAGGCTGTCCTCGTTGAATCGCCCCAGGTTGGTAAGGTTGTTGATTAGACGTGATTCGTTTCTCCAGGTTTAGCTACAAACTCCTATAAATGACCTCGTCGGATGAGTGTTTCTACATCTTCCTTCAAATTTCTGCAATCATCTGTGTTGTGCCCTGCCGACCTATGATACTGGTAGTATTTTCCTTGGCTCCTCCCTGGTCGATCCTTTTTCTGAAGTAGGGGTCTGCGAAACACTTCTTTTTCTCTTGTTTGCAGGAAGGCCTCCTCCAAGGTAGCGTTTAGTGTGTGATATTCATGGAACCTTTCCGGATAAGACCTAGGACGATCTCTATCACTTCGATATTTCCTCTTATCATGATTGAACCATTTATCCACTTTTTTCTCATTTGTTAGATTAGGGAAATGTGGATTCACTGTAACTTCCTCCTGATCTGAAGTGGCTTCCTCCACACTTATATATTTTTCGGCTTGATTGAGGAACTCGTGATACGTTCGAGGCCCATCTTCATGTACATACCACCAAAACCTCATTCTAGGCTTTAGCTCAGATAGAACTACCATGAGTTCAACATCGTCAGAGAATTTTTCAACCTCCATGGAGTTTTGTTAAACCTATTGGGTAACTTTTAAGTGATTCTCTCTTCGCTTGCTTGATGTTTACCAAACATTCTTTGGGCGTGGTTCTTGCTTTGGAACCCATGAACTGAGCTAGGAACGCCGTGGCAAGGTCGTTCCAGTTTCTTATGGACCATTGATGTAGCCTCCTAAACCACCTTTAAGCTTTATCTCCCAAAGTTAATGGAAAAGCACGACACATAATAGTGTCGCCTGCTCCTTGCAGCTCCATCCAGGAAGTGTACTTGTCTAAATGACTAAGGGGGCCTCCTTCTCCCTCATATCCAGTCAGTTGTGGCATTTTCAAATTTTTAGGCAAATGTTCAACGAGAATGTATTCAAAAAAAGTAGAATGGTGCTTAGTGAGATACTCTTCCGTACCTCCTTTATTTTTGGGTTCCAGATCAGCAATGCGTTTTTTCTGGGCGTTTATTTCAGGTTCATCCTATTCAAAGGGCATTTTGTACAGGGCTCAACATATTCACTCCTAGGCATTAAGGAGCGCTGAGATCCCAACCTATCAAACACACTACTGGTTTTCCTACTAACTGGCTCCGCTGCTACAGGAGAATTCATGATTCTTCAATTTAACCTTTAGACGATTCTTCTCCTGAAAAGTGGAGAGCCCTCCTGGTGGGAGGTCGTCTGGTCCGTTCCCTGTATGGGGACTCCACCTCAGTATCAGGTGGATGAATGTAAGTTTGTTTTGCTCCAATTTGTTGACTACATTTGTCAACCTTTCAATAGCTTATCTCACGATGGTCATCTGAGGGTCGCCAGCTTCATTTTGACCTCGTCCTCTTCCAAATTTTGTGGAATATTGGCTTGTTTAGGATTAGTATGAGATTGACTTTTTGATGCCAAAATATCATCCATGACTTTTTTTGTAGGGAATTTTCTATGGAGAAATGGGGGTGATTATACAAGTTGGGGCATTCTTTCTAGCGCCAAACTGTTGACGTTAAAAAGTGTATGGATCAATTCAAGTCAACTTTGAAAGCAAATAAGGATTTTTATTGATGATTAAATTACAAGAGTTTTCATCAAATGAGATATTTGAAATATGAAGGTGTTCTTTTTTTCTTTCTAAAGATACCTTGCACCTTTTTGTAGGAAAAGGAAATCCAGTATCTTTCACATTCATGTCTTGTCAATCAACAGTACCAAATTGAATAAGTACACTACTGGCTTATTTCCATTAGTTACTGAAGTCAGCTTTGTCAAGTTATCATAAAACCGTCCTTTAAATGGGTCTCTAGCAATTAATGAACCAGTGAGTGGACAAAGCTAAATCATATGATTGGTGAAATAGGTCGGCGCTGACGTAAGTTCTGAATGTAATTAATTGATTGGATGTTTTAACAGTGTTCAAAGAATCTATAATCATTATATTCCTTCAAACCATGGTGGTCATTAATAGGAGCTGACCTTTTAAAGCCGATCTTAAATTAGAATAAGCTGAGTGTATCTAAAATTACATTGTACGCAAACTCAAGACTTTTCTCTTCGTCAATCTAACATTTGAAAGTGCATTCTTCAATAAAAATGGACCTCAAATCGGCTTTTCATCAAACAAACGAGGCTGAAATAAGTCAAATGATGTAAACAAACGAAAATGTGCTTTGAGCTTTTATTGATTTTGGCATCTTTACTGTATTTAACACCTAAACTATTAGGATTTAAGAGGGTAGGGGTATTCCGCTATGTTTGAGCGATCTAGAGGGTTTTGTGTCTCATCATAATAAAAGGTTAGAGAGGTATTCAGTAAAGTAGGTAAACGTTAGATGATATTGTGTTACTTACCCTTCTTGACAATTATTGACATATAG
This sequence comes from Fraxinus sp. 1973-6204, assembly GCA_903798365.1. Taxonomy (NCBI): domain Eukaryota; kingdom Viridiplantae; phylum Streptophyta; class Magnoliopsida; order Lamiales; family Oleaceae; genus Fraxinus; species Fraxinus sp. 1973-6204. The sequence goes on along the minus strand of CAIGRR010204243.1, from coordinate 6,123 downwards.
AGATTTATGTTTTTTTGGGGAGAAATTATATAATATTCTTATAATGTTACAATATAAATTTTTATTTCTTCTGAAACAACAACATAATATTTTTCTAGAATATTTAGATAACATAAAGTTGTGCTTCTTTAGAAGCAAGAGCGGAGATATAATATTGTCCTAATATTTCTATATTGTGTTTCTTCGATAACAATATGCAAATGAATGTTGTTGAAAGGTAGGGGCAACATGCATTTCATGTTAAATATATTAATGACGCCGTTAGTGCTAATGGCTACGTGCAAAGGAATGCTACTAAAATATTAACGGCAACGTGCTGTTAAAACAAAGACAAATTCATTTAAATCTTTAGTAACGTGCATTGTTCGTTCCCTTATTCGTCTTCGAAGGCCGCAATGTACATATGAACGTTGTTAAAGGGCTACGGAAACGTTCATTACCCGTTGCAGACAACAATTTTTCTTGTAGTGATATTCATGACTCTATACCTGTTTAGGAGTATTGCTACAACAATTTTTAAATATTAAATTTTATAAAGTTGTATTTCTTCAAGAGTAACAACATAATATTAATCTAGAATAAGAAATAACTTGTGCTTCTTAAATAAACACAATATAGTTATTCTTTTAGAATAAAAGTTTATACAAAATTGTGGTTGTATAATAATCACTAGAGATTCATGAGCAAAAAGAAGAATAAATTTTACTAATTCAATTGATTAGAACTCCGTAATGATAACGAGTTGTAAAATTAAAGGAGAAGACAATAAGAACCATAGAATAGAGACACAAAAATCTCTATGTGATTTATATTGTACGGATACATTTCACAAAAAAAGTATTTAATTTGCAACATATAAGCATTCGTTTAACTATTCATCTTAATATTATTAATAATAATATATTTAATATTCTACGGTTGAGCACAGCTTCGCTAAATTAGACAGTGTAAAGATGAGGCCATTTTGTAAAAATTGAGATATGTCTCCTTCAACTCCAAGTTTATAATCATGGACACATTGAACGTGCCTCGATGTATAAATTAGGATAAGAGTATCTTCAAGAGATTTAGTAAATACAAAATACTCTTTGTTTTAAAGTGCTAATTTCTAAAATAAAATAAAATTGAGCAGACTCTCTATTTTAACTTTTAAAATGGAGAGTAGGTTCGAATCTCTAAATTTAGAGAGTCAAACTCATTCTTTATTTTTTAGAGCATCTTCAATAAACTCTCTATTTTTAAAGAGCATATTCTATCATTTGGAGAGCATTTATAAATTTAGAGAGTTAAAATTTTGAAATATTCCAACAAACTCTTTATATTTAACACTTAATTTTACTACTCCCAAAAAATATTTGTTATTTTTGTTTATCTTTTATTTTAACTAGTTTTTCTTTAGATTATTTTATTGTTTTCAATAATTAAATTGTTAATTGAAAAAATGTCTTAGAGTATGATTTTAAATGTTGACTCTTTAAAATAGAGAGTATCTCATTTTTTAAAAAAATAAAATAAAATCTCTTGGAGATATTCTTATGTACAATGATTGAATTTAATAAGTTATAGATTTCACTACTCTTATCTTTTAACCTATTCAAATCATATTTAGCCCTTGTTTGATGGCCATTAATTAGTCAAAATAATGTTTTGAATAGTGAGTTTTAGGAGAATGTCTGACGTACAGAATATTTAATTGTATGAATGTGTGGTTGAAAATGATTAAGTAGAAAAAAGAGTTTAAAAATATTAATTGTCAAACAAGGGCTTAAATTGATTGACTATTGATATATAAAAAATTATGTTAAATAAGATAGGAGAATAAATCAATAAATATTTCTTTAAAAAAATAAAATGAAAAGTCAAAATAGATATCATTATTGAAGTGTGTAAAAATTTTGGTTCTCTAAATTTAAAAATGACCTATATAACGAATAAAATACTTCTTACAAATAATGAGTTTCTTGAATATACTCTAATGTGGGCCATTTAATCACCCCGTTTTGTCTGATAATGTATTTACCAAAATGGCCCTCAGAAATCACTCCCATTGAAGCTACTTGGACCATTTAATCCTGCATTAAAAGCTCACCAAGAGAAATGATGATGTCAAGTTCAGTAATAAATCACAATTAATTCCTTTTTAGTAAGTTGTTGCTGATTTTGTGGAACAGTTAATTTGTTTATTAAGTTACCGGACCCAGAGATAGGTTACAATGAAGTGCATGCATTTATGGAGTCTCCTCTAAGAATTTCTCTTTCCTCCGCTCCTTATTTTTTTAAATAATTATTTCTAAAAATAAACTAGCAATTTACTTAATTCTATTTAAATTTCAGAAACTTTTGAAAAAATTAAAATAACTATCTTCTTAAAAAGGTAGTTTTTGTTAATTTTCTGGGTAAAAAAATGAACATGATACAAAGCAATGATATTTGTAACAAAAAGGGATAGTTGCTGAATATTTATTATACTGATATAATAATAATGTCGTGCCTTGCTAAGTGTACATCGGATTTGACACCCCGATATATAGGCCCCCTCACAAGAGGAGAGTGCACGATTTTTTTTATGAGTCATGCTAGAAGTACATAACATGTTACATAAAGTTTTACGTAATTGGGGGGGCGCCATTTGGCAATTATGTAAAATATTAGGTAAGATGTTCTGTACACTTAGTTTTTTCCTTTTTTTTATTGGTCGTTGGCCCCTTCTTTGGGGGCTGTACACCAGAGTGTCAAATTCGGTATACAAATAGCATCTCCCTAATACTGCCCTCATAAATTATCGACATATATTGATATAGTATTTATACTAAGGTTGAAAGTCTGGTGAAATTGATAATTATTGTCTTGATAATAATAATGTTTACCAACTACAAGATATTATGTATGAGCATCTTGGTGCTGAATATAGAAGGTGCAAAATAATAGTAACCCTAATGGTTGGTTATGATTTTTCCCTTTTTTCTTTAGCTAAAGTCAATGTTTATGAATTATTGGTGAACATATTGATCATAATTGTTAAAAGCGTGTTCTATTTCTCTACCTTCAATCTTGTGGCATTGCTTCAACGTGCTTGATATATAATCTTTAATAGTTTCTTTTTTTGAAAAAAAAAAATATGTTGGTAAAAAAATTATTAATTGCTATCAAATTTGTGTGTCATACAATTTTTTGTATGTTGAATAAATAATACTGAACAATATTAATAAAATTATGCGTACGAGAATTTTTACCTATTGTTTTATTTAGTCCAACTACCAAGCATGTCTCCCATGTTTAGTAGTTGTTCTTATTTTACTCCAAAAGGAATGAGAAAAAATACAATCTATTAAGAATGGTAAGAAAATACAATATATATATATATATATATATATATATGGATTTGATCTCCTAAGCACGGTGCTTAGTTATATATATATAAATCATTCTATAAACTATTATGTACATGTAGCATAATTGAAGAAAAAAGCACTATTATTTTATCTAACCAAACTTGTTTATAGTGGTTTAATATATTAAGCATTGCATCAAAGAAGAGTGAAACAAGTTGCATTGTATATTTTAGAAGGTGTTTGAAGAATTATAAGATAATTATTGATGACAATTCAGTCTTATCTATATGCTTAAATAAGTATTTTTACTTTAAAAGAGTGCGTTCTATTCATATTGTAACATTCAATGGAACCCTATAACAAAGTATTGAAGTCTCTCCATTTGACATTTGTTACTTATCAAAATTTCTTTTTTTTCATGTTTTTTGTTTTAGAAAAATCATGTTTCACACCTCTATATTTAAAGATCAATATTAATGGATGCAATTCAAACACTTGTTAACAATGGACATAAATTGTTCTAATATCTCATTTGGTTAATAATAGTTTAATTTATATACTTTCATTTTTTTTTATAGATTTTTATGCAATGACCCACCGGTCCGACCAGTAATCCAAGACTCAATACCTTGTCCGGATCGGGTCTAATAACTATGGTTCTAATATCTCATTTTGTTAATAATGCATGCTGCCAAATTATGGAAGGAAAAATCATGTCTGGCCTATTTTGAGAATTTGATAATATGTTGTATTATTAATGAAGATAAAATGTATAATCTTCTAACATTTTCAATGCTAACGTGGATTGTATTAAAAATAAGTAGTGTTAGTAAAAATCCCTATCGAATGCAATTTAAAGGGACTATGTCTGCTGATGTGACAAGAAAAATGTATATAATGAAGATGCCCATTTAGATGTAGAGTCTTTGTTAAATGGAGAGAGTCGCTAAAATTTAAGGGCCAATTTGATATGACGTTTGCTTTTCTTGTAAAAGAGCTTTTGGAGGAAGCTGTTTTTTATTTGGAAATTAACTTTTAAAAGATTTCCTTATTTCGAAATTACTTTTAGAGAAAATCACATTTAACCAATTTTTTCTAAAAAAAAATCTTTTAATTAGAAGAAATACTTTCATAAAATTAGTCAAACGGGTCCAAAAGTACATTTTGAGTCTCCAAAGCTCATTTTGACTTTTCAAAAGTCATGCCAAACGACCTTAAATTCTCTCTCTCTCGATCGTTATTTTTCTCACTCCTATTAAATAAGCTTCAATTATAGATTAAACCCGTTGGATATGAAATTTTAACTTGAATAGCTATTTATTAGACATTAAATATCATCATACTATGGCAAGACTTCTTTATAAACAATAGAATAATGTCTACTCAAGAAAAGAATAAATATAGCATTACCATGAAACAAGATCGTATTTTTACCTTTCTTAACAACGAGAAATAATTTGGGAGAACCGAATCTATTGCTTAAATTAATGGCTCAGAGCTACAAATAAATAGGCGTATTCACTGTTCGCTTGAATATGAAGAATCCAAATGAAACATAGTATTGGAGAATAAAAAATTACAGCCTCTCTGGTAGTAATATTTGTAAATTAAAATATTAGAGATAACAACAATTCACAATCATCTTGTATGTAGATTAATATTTGAAAATAACAATCTCTTGTAGACAAGGACAGAGACAGCATTCGACGAGTCAAGGCAATCGTCGAAAAAAAAAAAAAAGAATCAACATACATTGAGCGGATGCTTTATGTTTGAAATTCTTGCAATTACAGATGATTTTTTTTTACAAAACTTATCGAAAAGGTTCAGGATATTTGGAATGCTATGTCATTATTGGATTTGTGTAAGATGTATTGCACGAGATGAGGGACAATAGTTGGAATAATTTGTTGAGTGGGTGATTTAGTCAAACCACGTAACACCACCACCACAACCAATTCAACCGGCTGCTCCACCACCATCGTGGAACTTGCTTCCCATTCAATGAACAAGTTCCAATCTCTTATCTCAATAAATATTTATGCTCAAATTCCGCTCAAACTCACCACCACAAATTAACCATCCTGAAAATTCCAATTCCATACACTTCGTTGCCTAAGTTCTTATAGGCTACATAATGGAACCAACCCTTTTCTCATGGGACTCAACAATATAAGTTGTTCCTTCCAGGGGCGGACGCAAAACTTCAAAGTTAGGGAGGAACAATCGAACATGTAAAGAAGTTGGAAGAAATTTTACAATCGAAAATTTACGTTAAAAATAAAAAATAAAAAAAATCATACCCTATGTAATTGTGCATTCGAAAATTTATATGGGATATGACTTTTTCGGAAGTAAAATTTCGAGAATTTTTGGAAATCTCCTAATAAAATGACGAAAATTACATTGAGAAATTTGTATCGCAAAAATAATAAATGTTAATAAAATAATTGAATTTTTTTTTTTAAAAAAATACGAGTTAGACATCTTTTTTTAAGACTCACGTTTAACGTATTTTTAACTATTTCGATATATGTTTGTACGATCGTCGGAGAATTTTTTAAATTAGTATATTATCGAAATTCAAATTTATTTTGATTTTGCTTCAGTTTGGTGGAGATTAAAAATCAAATTTTTAGTAAATTTTGATAAAAGTTAAACAGTTATGGATTACATGAAATATGTTATTAAAATTAATTGTTAACTTTAATTTAAATTAAAATTTAGATTTCAATCAATATCAAAAGTTGGGGGCACGTGTCCCCCCCCCCCACCCCCACCCACACCCACA
>CAIGRR010204237.1:0-11562 GCA_903798365.1 Fraxinus sp. 1973-6204 | reverse complement strand
ACGGTAAAACTCACGGCATATGGATGGAATGACGTTTTCCACAACGAAACGTTGAAATAAGGGCGAAAATGCAAAAAAAATGGAACGTATGGACGTCTTGCACACAAACTGTCAAACGTAAGAAAATTTTATGCTAATAAGCTTTTTTAAAATTATTCTATTCTCTAACTATTCAACCACAAATTTGGCATCCATAACTTATAACAATTTTTAAATTGTACTTCATTAACTTTTATCAAAATCTATTAAAAATTCTATTTTTATCCAAACCGAACAAGGCTCAGTGTAAAAGTAGCATCTAGTCTAAATTCAAAATTATTAATATATATGTTAAAAGGCGATATCATTACTATTTAGTATAGGAGTGGACATGGTTTCATTTGCTTGTGGTTTTAAGATAATTGAACCGAATTATGAACCAATGAATTTTTTTATTAATGTAGAGCCAACGTTTTTTTTTCTTTAAGATATGGAACTGAATCGGAATCGAATCGTTCAATTCCAATTTGATTTGGTTTGGTTCGGTTCCATTACTTAAATTTTCAAATGATAAATACAGATTAAAAATTATCACTATATCTATAAGTTAGTAATATATGTCTAAATAAAAAAAATTAACATCAAACATTCAGCAAATTCTTCAAATTATCAATCATCAAATGAAATATTGCGTTATAAAATTCATTCACATAAATCTAAACTAACAAACAAAACATAGACTACACACTTATAATTTGAATACACAAACAACTAGTTTCATCCCCATACAAATATATATATATATATATATATATTAAATTTGGTTCTTGGTTCAAACAGGGGCAGATTTAGCACCCGACCAGCCCCCGCGGTCACCCGTGTTGGATCCTCCGGGAACAATTTTTTTTTTGTTGACAATAGACAAATATTTAAAATATATAGCTGATAATTCATTTTATTTTCAAACATTTTCCATAGCTCATTTGGTTAGAGCTGTCATTTTCCTTTTATAGGTCTAACCTCGGGTTCGAGTCTCCTTCCATCTAATCTATTATTCGACCGTTGCCGAAGGAAAATGATACTGCTTCTGCCCTTTTTTTTTGACTTCACCAGTAATAAATTATCATCTTTAAAATGAAGTCTAGTGGAAAAGGACTGTATGACCCTTATTTTTACATTGAATTACTTATAGACATATCCATCAATCATTATGTTTGGCTACTCTGAAATGATATATTTGGAAATGAAATTTCAGATGATGATTTCAAGATTTGGAGGTCAAAAAAAGATGCCGTCTGGGACACACTTTCAAAGACCAATGGTAAAGAAATTGATTTTAATCCAATTTAAATTGCTCCCAGACAACCCAATGTAATAATTTTAGTTCTACAATTTTGCCCCCAGGGCAAATCTCCCAGTGGCAAAGGGGGAGCGGTTAGGGCTCAGCGCGGTAGTGTGCAGAGTTCGATTCCCCGCAAGGTGGAATTGGCTTTGTTGCAAGCGGGAGTTACCATAGGGTTAATAGCCCAGGCCTATCCATAAGCTCTCCACCCTGGCTCCTGGGAGGCACATCCTGCGATTTACCTCCTCCACGATGGTCCAGGGCAGGGTCGGTGGGGGCCCTCAAGGTTGAGGTTCAACCTTTTTTTTTTTTAATTCTACAATTTTTACCAACATTAATAGAATAGGGAGGGGTTTGAACCTGTGACCTTTCTTAGGATTATTGACAAATTTACCATTATGGCAATTAATGAGTTTGATACTAAAATTAAACAAAATAATATATGTTACGTTTTAGTGGTATTAATACAATTGTAAAAATTCGAACTCGCTGTTCATTTGAATTATAACTTGGCTACAATGTCATTTGGCGAGTATTGTTGACTCATGTAACAAAATTATATATATTTAGTTTGAATAATATAATTGTTATATTTAAATTTTAGGTTTTAATTCCCATTTTTTTTTCCAAAATACANAATTATAACTTGGCTACAATGTCATTTGGTGAATATTGTTAACTCATAACAAAATTATATATATTTAATTTGAATATAATAATTGTTATATTTAAATTTTAGGTTTTGATTCCCTTTTTTTTTTTCAAAAAATATTTTTTCTCTTTTCTTTTCAACTACATTCTTCAATAAAATAATGTTATACGCAAATTCAAAAATTCTCCTTAATTTTAAACACATATTCTTCATCAAATCAATATTCTAAAATGCATTTTTGCAAAAAAAATAAAAATAAAAAAATAAGCATCAAATGGGCTCTTAATATTTTATTGCTACGGTCCCTGATTACAAACACAGTATACATATACAATTACAAGCAGAAATATGATGCTCCAATGCCAGGGCACCTTCTTGACACCATATTCAAGTTTAGACCAATAAAATGAATTCACTGAGTCCGAAAAAGGAAGGAAATGTGATTAAATGAAAATATTCGGAGCTCAATCGCTAATGATATTTTTGTGCAGACGTCCCTCTATACAATAAGGGCATGTTTGGTACACAATGTTGTATTAGAAAATACAAGACAATACAGCTAGCAAAATTTTAATTTCTTTTTATTTCTTAATACTACCTGGTATTGTCGAACCCTCTAGCCAAACATGCACTAGGGGACCAACATTCTAAAGAACATCAAAAGATTTAGATAATTTGTATTTTTTTCCTAAATCAAATCAAGCTTTCTCTTTTGAGGGAGGTGATAGCAAATGATGCAATGTACTTGCTTGGATAACAGCACTAGGATTGGTATCTCGTGTGCGGGCCGAGACCGATTGCCTGATGCCAAAATTCCTCTCCGTCCCACTTCTTGATAAATGTTGCCATGGCTTTGGGAGGGCTCGCACCAGCCGAGTTGAAGCTACCAGTAGGACAACACCGACCAGAATAAATATCCTGCATTTGAAGATCTTGAGGTGAACAAGTTTCTACCGTATTGACCATGGCTTGGAAATCCTAAAGATAAAAAACTGTAGGGAGGACTAATCAGCGTATGAAGATTAGATGCAGACATTTGAGACGTGACTTCAACCAGAAAAATTGGACTTGTTTCCTATATGGCAAGGGCTTGAAGATTACATGCACTTGAGACACAACCAAAATACTGTTTGAAGATTAGATGCAGGCTTTTGAGACATGACTTCAACCAGAGAATTACACTCATTTCCCATCTGGCAAGTAAGTTCTGATTATAGCAGATTAATACTCCTACGGTCCTACTACTTAGATTACGAACTCAAAATTCGAGCGGGAGACGGGAAAGAGAAGGATTAAGGAAGAGAAAGAGTGATGAGAAAAGAAGAGAAAAAACGAGAGAGAAGAAACCCCATTGTAAACAAACTAAATCTAAACTAGTTTCCACATATTTGATCAGAGTAAATAGCATGTTTCAAGAGGAACAAAAAAGATAGGCAGGTGGATATGGTATACCATCCAAGCAGAAGGGATAGACGAGCCACTGGAGCTGAAGGTAATCCTTCACCCAATGCAGACATACCAGCAAGTACACCTGTCACGATTGATGCAACAGCAGCACATGTAGACACAACAATTGCCCTCCCATGCTTCAAACCGCGTGTCTATTTTGGAAGATTGAGAGCAATTATCACAAATACACGAGTGTTAGCTATGTTACATAATACTAAATGGCAATGAGAAAAAGCCTAAAGAAATAGTGCCTTCTAAAGAGGCAAATAGATATCTGAATATGGTTTGTTTGAATGCAAATTTAGCAAAATAAACTGAGAATAGAAAGAACTGAAGCCTGATTGAGAGAAAAAAACAGCACCGGCATTTAAATTACCTGGTAAACAAATCCGGAACCACTGCACGATATGCTGATTAATAAACAAATGGGTAGCAGTAACTTAGAAAACCCATGCTCCAAGAATACAAATCCCATCTTTGATATCACTGATGCAACCCTGAAATTACAGTCGAAACTTCCTCTCAGAAAAGAGTATCCCAAACCTAAAGAAACACGAACCATTTAAACCACGAAAAATGCATGTAGTCAATGATAAAAAAAAATATAAAAAAAAAGGGTAAAACGTTCCCCTGGAAGAAGGAACTAGGGGCAACACCTGATATGTTTGCTTATTTGCTTAAATAAAAGTAGAGAAAAAATAAGAGCATGCTCTATATAAATGAAATATATGAACTGAATAAAAAGAAACATAGGAATTTATTTTAATAAGAATAAGACAAATGACTACACATCTGTTCTTTGTGAACTAACAAAACAGGAGAAGTGAAGCCTAGTTTCAGGAAACCAAAACCATTTTTTTAACTCTTTCCATTGCACCTTCAAGATTAGCATTTGTGGAAAACAAGACATGTAGGCAGCAGTTCTCAAATTCTGCAGTTCACCAATAGCAGCTTCATACCAACTTTCTTTAGTTAATCATTTTGCGAGACATCCTGGCGCTAGTTAATGAAAAACAAAAATTACCAGAAATTGCAAAAAAACCTTTTCCTTTTTTGGAGGAATAGAGTTCAGTGTGATGAGGGGTTAGTTCTCCACACAAATGTGTTGCTGTTGCACTACAATCTGGTATTCCCTCCAAAAAAATAAAATAAAATAAAATCTGTTCAAGACTACAAATTGAAACCCAGCCCCATCTTAGATTGATCTTTAGTGACATGAGCATTGATACTTCAATAAAAACAAATTTGCCTGTACTTAACAAAACCCTAAGGTAACTTCCTTTCAGAATTCTATTACCATAAAAAAAAATTTGGAAACCTAATCTGTGACAGATAACCATATTGTCCTCAGCTAAAGAATAGAAGTGTAAGGAGCAAAATCCATGGCCCTTGGCTACAATTTGAAGAAATGAAGAAACTCATCAGTTTATACATTGTGAACATTCTCCAGCTGTTGGGCATTTGTGTTTCGTGTAGGTACCGAACTTGCATGTTGTACCCCTCAATAAGCAAGCATTACTCACACAAATGTTCTAGAACCTATTCGAGCGAGTGACTGCTGATCTCCTAACTTTGGAGAATTCAAAACGTGTATGGTGAACAAATACAAGCTGCCAAGATATCCAGCATCTCATCATTGCCAGATATCCACTCCAAAAGTACAACACTAACAAGTTTATTAAACATCTACACGAGCACAAAAATCAGTTTCTTTTCATGACCTACAAGTACAGTGGCATTCTTGAAGCTTTCTTTCCTTTTTAGCAAGTCTTATAATCATAAAATAATGAAAGTTGATCCAATTGATATTAAAAATAATAAAAAATCACTTCTGAAGTCATATGTTAACCCCCATCCTAATGTCATGCCTTAACGCAGAATAATCTCCCTGTATTTGTGTTGACATTTGAACCCCAAAGTAACATAATATTAAACAAATTACACCACACTGTCAAAGTGTGATGTTACATACATTTGATGCAATTCTTCTAAGGCCCCATTTTGTTTGGTATATTTAAGCTGATTTAATCAATTAAAATCAAGTAGTGAGTGCACTGTTCAAGGCATTTTATCATTCATAAAGTTCAAGAATAATAGTTATAATTTACTTTTCATAATCTTTAATTACAAATAATTATAATCAGATAAAATTATCAACAACAACCACGTAAGTATATTGCACTTTCTCCATTTGAATGGACAAAAGTACCCTTGATTTAACCAACGTCCTTCCCATCCTTGTTAAATGGGTTTGAAAATCAAATAGATTTTGAAACATTAAAAAGAAAATCAAACCAGATCTTACACCGAAACTCTAATTACACTAATTTCACATCAGCTCTTCCTTGTCCTCTAGATCTATGTTTGAAGTGAGAGAAAAGAAAAGATGGTTGGGATCTTGTATAAGTGGACAATTAGGATATTTGTATCTTGGTTAAAGTTTGACAGAAGATTGGGGATATGAATCTCATTTTCAAAAGTGGGGAAAATTGCCATTAAGGCAAAACACACCCAGAAAGAGGCAACTTCAATGTCCTTGCCCTATAATTTCTGTGGTAAATTCAATCCAACCAATGACATCTTCATATGACCAAAATTGACAAACCACAAGGCGAAACTGAGAGAAAAGGAAACAACAAAGGCATAAAAAGTTTCTTGTTACTAAAATTCAGGACAAAAATGTACCCAAACAAAATGCCAGATTCCAAGCCATATATTATTTCCTCAACAACTTCATATTGAACCTGAATGGGAAAAATGCAAAAACATGTCAGTCCAATCAACAATATACTTTACAAGAAACATAAGATTTACCAAGTCCTGCTCTCTTCGTCGGCGTCTGTAGATACGAAGCCATCCATTAAGCAGTACCTGTAATCAACAAAGCATCATAAAGTGGGTCACTATTACAGAATCAAAAAGTAACAGCATTATTGTTTTTTTCCTTTTCTTTTAAGTGAGAAGAAAAGGTAAAAGCATCTGACTAGATTCAAATGCCCAGAGGCCAATCATTAGAAACACAGTGAAAATAAACCTTAAAATTTAGATTTAAGGTACCTCAGAACTACCTAAGTGCCACATTAATCGTTAAGATGACCTAGAAAATGGATAATCTCTCCATTTAAATGCTCTCATTTGAATGACATAGCGTTTTAGGTGAAAGTTATAAAGGTTGGTACTTCATGCAAATCCCCGTTGTTTCCCACAAAATGATGGCCAAGAATTCTTGTATCACAAAATTATAAAAAGGAAATAGAAGCATCCAACTGTGGATGATGGTAGTACAATGTAATTAAACTTATCATAATAGTGATTGATGTTAACACCCCAACCCCCAACCCCAAACACTCTCTCTCGTAAGAAGAGGAAAGACCACAAAGGGGAGAAGAAGAAAGAATCAAATTAAAATAAGGTCCCCATCAGTCATTACCAACTGTTACCACCTCCATCGTCCACCTATGGAATGAGTCGCCATCTCCACCAGCCACCTCTCCTCCAGATGGTTGTGGATCCAAAGTGGTGGTACAAGTTTAGGTCTGTAGTTGGAGAAATTATGGGCAAAAGGGCTAGAATGGCCCATGTGAGAAGAATGGGAAGCAAGGTTGCGGTGATAGTGGGAGCCAGGGGTAGATTTTTCTGGGGGTGAGATGCAAATGGGTTGGAGGGAAAAACAATAGTGGACGGAAATGTTCAAAATTTTGAATATGGCCGTGGTTAAAGTTATTTCTTCTCGTCATAGCTTGATAAAACATCCCATCCCCATCCCCACCCCTACCCTCAAGTTGTTTACAAGCCATATTGTTAATAGACCGACCATCCTGAAAATTAATCCGAGTTAAGGAAAGTCCAACCAGACACAGGAAGATATGACACTAGTTATGAATCCTACATCACTCTGAGAACTAAACGAACCTATTTTTTTTTACTGCAACATTTTGGCATACAACTAAGAAGCACGGACACGGATACGTAATTCGGATACGTCAATACAACTTTTTTGAAAAAAATTAGGATACGCCGATACTTGTTATAAAATTCAACAAATTTTATTAATATAGAAAAATTAATACAGAAAAATTAATACAGAAGCATGATATTAAAAATAAAATAAATACTAAATCACTTTATCTTAACCATTAATTGTCGAAATTTCATTTTCTTCAACATCATCTACATTATTATTAAAAATAACACTCTCCAACTCTGACTCATTTAATGATAGATTAATCTCAAGTAGTCCAACACCGTCAAGAGTATCAAATGAGTCTCCGGCAATGTTTCACATTTTGAATTCTCCTTTTGAATAGAGATCTAACTTTCTTTATAAAAGACGCAAATTGCTATGAATGAAAATTAATTCTTCAACTAGCTGTAGAATTATTTTATTCATTTTTGTAGAGTGCACAAAAGAGTGCGTACTCCAATTTTTTTCGACACTAGATGAAGAAGAAGGTTGTGCAAGAAGTTTTAAAGCAATGTTTTGTAGTAAAGGTGCATTTGAACCATGAAGTATCGGATATGTATCGAAAATCACATATAAATATAAAATAATTAAAAAAATACGTATTGAAAATTAAAAAAATATAAAAATAATTAAAAACAAGTATCCGGTAGGTATTGGAGGGTATCAAAGAGTATAGAAACTTGGATATCGATGCTTCTTAGGCATACAATTTACTAGAATGAATGTAACAAATTGCGCTAAATTAATCATGTCTCTCTTTAATTTTGATGCTAGAATATTTAACCAGTCAAATCAAAGTGACTTAAGCAATCTGTAAAATTACCAGGAAAATGCCACATAACAGGACACAGAAGGATATGAAATAAGATCAAGGAATATAACAAAAGATGATTTTTGAATTGCAACAAAAATTTAATATGTATCTGCAATTTGACATTTAAAACGTAAAATCATTAGAATTAGCGTCCAAGGGGGTCATGTACTCGTAACACGGTATCTGTAATACTGATGCACATACAGCATTTTAAATTATTATTGTTCCTATTATCAGATTGTGAATAGGATAAGATACCTACAAACAAGAATGCAACAATAACCGCCAGCCAAGGTAAATGGAAAATTGAGATAGAAGAGTTTTGCTCCTCCCCTCCAGCACCAACACCTGTTGCATCGAAAGATACATAATATTTAGAAACTAGAGGAGGACCAATAGAGAATGGTTATCTAAACAAGAAATCTTAAACTATCCAAACTCCTATAATCATATGCAAAATATTAAACTTAATTAAATTAAAATCATAGCCTGATAGTTTAAAAGACAATTTTCAATTTCAAAACTATTAACTAAGGGCTAAAATCCTAGCATCTTCATTTTATCATTTCAAAGAGCTCGTGTTACCTATAGTGCCGATGCCAGCCAAAGAAATTCCTATCCAGTCAATAGTATTCATGGTCTCCTTCAAATAAAAATGGGAAAAAACTGAAAGGATGGCAAGTCCACAGCCAGAAACAGGTTGAATGACAGATACCTAGAATTATTCATCAACATTACAGGGGATACATAAGCAAAACTTCATATTATTACCTTTAAGAACACATAAATTGCCGAACAGTTAGAAAGAATGCTCTAAGCTTGTATAAAAGAAATTGCTTATAAAACATTTACGGGAGCTTGAGATAGTGCTCGCAGCATCAAGACAGCTCCAAAAATGTCCATCAGAAAGCCTATAATCCATGTCTTATTGGAAGCATATGCTCTTATAACCTACAAAAACAGATCATTTCACATCGCACCCAAAAAATATTTAGTAGAAGAAAAAATGTTAAAATAGTTCAGAAGGAAGAAGAACAACGAATAAGTGTTTAATATGAGCAACAAACAACCAACATTTTAGTTTTGCTCAACTCCTGAATCTGTGCAATAAATAGTTTAATTAAAGTTAATTGGATTTTATATGTCATAATTATGATAGCTTTGATCAACTAAAAGTTCCATTTTTAAAATATTAAAATATCTTTGTCAACTATTATCAAGTTGAATGCCGAGACAGGTCAAAATCCTCATTGTTTGAAATAAATGTTAATATGAATGACCTTTTATATTTTTTTCTTTTGTAAGAGTTAAACACGAGTGAATAAAAATAAAATCACCAGTTTTCTCCTTCTAGTTAGGAGAACCTTCCTGTAGATGTAGTTGATAAAAAAATAGAAGTTACCTACCATCGGCCCAAAACTTATTGAGAAAAAAACATCAGTGAAACAATCAAAGTCATATTAACTCTGATAACTCATGCCCAACACACAGATTTCATATTACAACAAAAGAGAGCTGTCGTGCCTCATATTTATATCAGGATTAGCCATTCCGGATATGATTGGGCCAACTAAATCTGGAGATAGCTGAATCTTTGAACCTTGCGAATGGAATATATGCCATTTCAAACTCCATCAAATCAATATATAAACCCCATCCGCCATCAACGGAAAAACAGAAAATAATAACAAGTCTTTTGCAATAAAATATCACATTGAAGGCTACTTAGTAAAAAGACTCAAAGTAAGCGGTGCATTTCTTTGCGATTGCCTTTTAATTCTGTCCTTACAAACTCAATTCATTCATAGAAACACGAGCTTTACACAACAGATATTTTAGCTTAATAAATCTAAATTAGGTCATCCAATACTCCAAAACAATAAACGAAGCACTGAAATGCAAGGGGAATTGAAAACAAAAACTGATTCTTAAAGGGGTCGCAACAATAAAGATCAACTAAAAACAGGAATGTACAATCCAAGATTCATATAAAACAAAAAGCAAGAAATCTAAATACACATATACATATATATATTAGAAAAAGAAAATGTGTACATACCTTGAGCTTGAAAGAAAGAGGGGGGAGAATGACGGTGCCTTTTTTCTGCAGGACTTTGCCTATGTTGTTGCCGGCCGTAGCGGCAATCGTCAAGCAGATTGATTCCCACATCTCTCTCGCCTCTCTCTCTCTCTCTCTCTCTCTCTGTAACGATTTTTATGTGGGATCTTTGCACATAGATATTGGGGGTTAGAAATCTCTGTCTAATTTCGACGACAATCAACATCTCTCCCAAAGTTCGCCTTTCCGTGTTTGTTGAAATTACAGTTCTAGTCCTTTAAGTTTTGTTTCATGTTACTCTAGTCCTCACTAAATGTTTTGCAGTGAATTTAGAAGGTCCCACTTTAGGCTTTGTATCGAGAATTCGAGATTATAAATTAATATATATTTAAGTTTTCATTAATTTGGAAAACGTTATATTTATGACAATTAAATCAGGTTTGAAATCAAATAATTTAGCTCCTGTTTGGCGAAGATTGAAATAAGATTTTTAATAAAAGTTGATAAAATATGTGGTTGAAAAGTTATGAATCTCATAAAATATGTGATTATAATTAATTTTTTACTTTGATTGAGATTAAAATTGGGGGCAAACATAGGCTAAAGGTGTGTTTGAGCCACATTATTTTGGAAGAATGTATTATGTAATATTATATTGATGGAGAATGTGGTTAAAAAAGAAGGAAAAATTATTGATGTGATGAAAAATATTATTTTATTGAAGAATGTGTAGTTGAAAATTAATAGAAGAATGAGAATGGAATTTTTTATGTGGCTCAAACGGGGCTAAGTTAGTTTCATTTTGAAAATGAATTTAGAAGGAAATCTTTTCAAGCTATTTTATTTGGAAATAGTAAAAAATCGATCAAATTGAACTATCTACACCCTAGACGTGTAGAATAAAGATGTTTGGGTGTGTAAATCTATCTCAAACCATTCTAGCCACCCAAGGCAACTCAACTTTCAACAATTGTGCCCAAGAATGAGTTTACGTGACAAAGAACCCGTTTGATATGACTTTTGAAACATCAAAAAGAACTTTTAAGATTTAAAAGCTGCTTTTAATCCATTTGATTAATTTTATAAAAATGTTTTTGTTAGTTAGAGAGCTTTTAAAGAAAAGTGGTCAAATGTCACTTCCTCTATAAGCACTTTTAAAATATGAAGATTTTTGAAAATTAGTCTTCGCCCGTGCGATGCACTGGTTTTATTTTTCTCGAGGATATGTTAGTGTTGCATGAAGTAGTAGGTTATTATTATGATGTATCTGAAGCATTCCACTTTTACTTGTGTTCAAGTTCTT